>WOXC01009024.1:0-247456 GCA_011680675.1 Gymnobelideus leadbeateri | reverse complement strand
TTGTGGAAACACAATCAGAATAGCCCAGGACCTGGCAGCTTCTACACTGAGGGAGAGAAGGGCATGGAATATGATATTCCAGAGGGCAAAAGAACTGGAATGAACCCAAGGGTCACCTACCCAGCAAAACTGAGTATTTTGTTTCAGGGGAAAATATGGTCATTCAGTGGAATAGAGGACTTTCAAGCATTTCTTGAGGAAAAAACCGGAGTTGAATAGAAAATTTGACATCCAGACACAAGAAGGAAGAGATGCCTGAGAAGGTAATCAGGGAAAAGAAATCAAAAGGAACTTATCAAAGTTGAACTGTTTACATTCCTATATGGAAAAGCAATAACAGTGACTGATGATATCTTTCTCACTATGAAAATAATGGAAGAAGGGTGTGTGGTCATATGAATACATATGTGAATGTGTGTGTGTATGGTTACAGTTACATAGATATAGAGGGCATAGGTTGAATTTGTTGGGAAGGAATAATACTCAAGGGATGAAATTAGGAGGTGAGAGAGGAAAGTGGCAAGAGGAGATGGGGAGAGACAGGGTAGGGTAAACTATCTCATGTAGAATAAGCAAGGGGAAGTGGTTGCAAGGGAGGGGGAGAATAGGAAGGCAAAAAAGGCAAAACCACATTCTCATTGAATTTGGTTCAGGGAGAGAATGATATACATACTAAATGGGATATCTCAACCTGCAGCAGAATAGGGGGAAGGGGGATGAGAGGAGGGATGATAGATGGGAGGGCATCCCTGGGGTGAGGGAGGTTGGAAGTACCCACTATAGAAGAGGGACAGGATCATGTAGGGAATGGAACCAGGTGGGGGGTGGGATGAGTGGGAGGGAATTATAAGCAGCCCTTGTACAATATATCTACCATGATAATGTTTTGCATAGCTAGACATGTACAACATATACTGAACTACTATCTCCCAAGAAGGAATGGGTGACAAGGGAGGAAGGAAATGGATCTGAAATTTGAGGTTGGAAATATTAAATGTTTCAAATATATATATAAATACTATTATTAATACTCTTTTGCCTATAATTGGGAGATAAGATGTGCAGGCATTGGGACACAAAGATTCATCTTCCTCTAATGGAAAAGTCAATGGGGGTATGGGAGAAGGTATGGGAGAGAGCAGATTGGAGGAAGCGATATCTTGTGGGACTGCCATTCTGGGAGGTTGGGTAGGGGAATAATGGGGGGAAAATGATTGTAACTCAAAATCTGCCGGAAATGAATGATGTAAAACAGAAGTTAATAAAGCATTTGTTTAAAAAAAAGAAAAGAAAAATGGGGGACTTTTTTGGGGGGGTCATTGTTTAGCTGGGTCTAAAAACAAAATTAATTATACTTCTTAACATTTGTATGTTTCACCAAATATGCAAATTCTTGAATGGAAGTAAATAATTAGACCTGTTGAACTGAATGCTTCTCAGAAAGGAGAATCTAAGAATGGATGTAGTGGGGGAGCTGGGGAATAAACAGCAAATGTGAAGTTTGAGTAGAGGAAAGATGTTTCCAATGAGGTCTTTTATGCACTACATATAATTTCATATTGTGCATTTAAACAGGGTTAGATCCTGAATTATATGGCCATCTAAGACCTGAGACAAATCTTATCCATGCCTTTTTTCTTTGAAATTATTATTATTTTTTTGTGTTTTTTTTTTTTTTGGAGGGGGGAAGGCAAGGCAATTGGGGTTAAGTGACTTGCCCAAGGTTACGCCACTAGTAAGTGTGTCTCTTTGGAATTAGTGTGGTATAGTGAATAGAGTGTTGGGCGTAGGGATAGGAAGATGGGTTGAAATGCCAAATCTTGATATTTACTAGCTAAGTGATCCTGGGCAAATCACATCAACTCTGTGTGCTTCAGACAACTCTCTAGGCTTCCCCTAAGTTATTCACCCTTTTAGATTTGTGTTGGTGGAGAAAGTTCTCCTCCTGGAAGAAACTGTGGCTGCTTTGGGAACAAGCAGATCCCTTTGGTATGAGCTGAGGTGAGTTCAAGACAGATGAACTAATCAGTGTCTACTTTGAGCCACGCACTATGCTAAGTTCTAAGGATGCAAAGAAAGGCAAAAATAATCCCTACCTTTGAGGAGTTCACAGTACAAACAAGCTCCACAGACATATACATAATATGTGTATATACATATATACACACATACACATATATACACACATACTATATATACACATACTCTATATGCATATATATGCACACACATATGTGCATACATACACACACACATATATATATACACACACATACATATATACAGATAGATAAAATTTTTCTCCAAAGTTATGTGACTCGGCAGAAAGAATGAGAATCCAGTGCTAGAATGAGAGTGAATATATTGTGGTTGGGTGTGTCTTGCTACTATAATTACTTTTGTTCTGAACAGCCATGTTCTATTGTATAATCGATAAAGTACATTTGGGTAGTGACTTCTTTGTAGAAATACACATAAGAGCTTTTCTTTTGGACTTTTGTTAGCCCTGAAAAATAGGTAATGGTGGTAAAAGGCAGTAAATCACTAGTTCACTGTTCACTAATGCTAGTGGAATATAGAAATATAATTTAAAAAGTAGCTGAAGCCATGGGAATAAAAAGAGTAGAGCTTAATTTTCACGAAACGGCCCCAATTACTAGACTTGGAGTCCAGAAGACTTCATTGGAATCTTTCCTCAGATACTTACTAGCTATATAATTCTGGGCAAATCAATAAACTCATTTGGCCTTAATTTTCTCATCTATAAAATTCCGGGGAGGGGTGGCTAGGTGGTGCAGTGAGTAGAGCGCTGACCCTGGAGCCAGAAGGACCTGAGTTCGGATCCGGCCTCAGACACTTAACACACACAAACAAAAAAAACCTAGCCGTGTGACCTTGGGCAAGTTACTTAACCCCAATTGTCCTCCAAAAAATAAAATAAAATTCCGGGGAGAAAGGGAACACTTGGATTAGATGGTTTCTAAAGTTTCTTCTAAATCTACAATCCCTTGAACTCAATGTTTTCCAATCCAAAGGATTCCTTTAAAAATAGTATGAATCCCTCCCTCATCAATATTATTTCCAAATAATGTTACAGGTTTAAAAACTTTCTGCCTTTTTTTAAAGCATTGCTTTATTAACAAGGTATACTGAAAGTTACTCTCTGAGCTTGTCCTAAACAAAATTGTGAAATTGATTAGCTTGTTTTTAGCAGCTTTCTTCAAATTACCCCTTTATATACTCTGTCTCTTTACATACTTCAGTACTCTTCTGCCTCATTCCTATCATGCTATCCCATCAGAAAGCAAAGTATATTAGGAAATAAATGTGTTACTTATCCTAGGATTATTTGCATTAAAAAAAAAGTTCTGGGGAGAAGGCTATGCTTAATGTAAAAGAATATTTCTCTAGGGGTGGAATTTTAGACACAGATTGGGAAGACATTTTGGGTGGGGGAATTTTTTCAGTGCTCTCTCGTATCCTACCACATAGACTTTCATCTTTTGTCTAGGAGTAAGGTCCAGTCTTGGTTTTTGGAGCTGTTTTATCAGTTAAATATAAGCTCCAATTACATCTTCTCTATATAGAATTTAGTAGATTAATCTATCATTGTATCTAATAATAGTAATACTTCTCTTTTTGGCATTCAAAGTCCTTAATAGCCTATCCCTCCTTACCTTTCCAATTTTCTCTTGCCTTATTCCTCATATAGTCTTTGTTCCAGTGGCACTGGCCTCCTGGCTGTTCCATGAACAAGAAACTTCATTTCTTGTCTCTGACATTTCCCATGCTTGGAAGGATCTTCCTCATCTTTGCCTACTGGCTTCTCTGGCTTCTTTAAGTCCCAACTAAAATCTCACTTTCTACAGGCAGCTTTCTCCAACCCTTTATAATTCTAATTCCTTCCCTCTTTTGATTATTCCTATTTATTCTCTTTATAGTTTGCTTGCATATATTTGCTTTCATGTTGTCTCTGCTATTAGATTGTAAGTTCCTTGAGGGCAGCGACTACTTTTTGCCTCTTTCTGTATCCCAAGTACTTAGCACAGTGTCTGGCACGTAGGAGGGGTTTAATAAATGTTTATTGACTGACTAAATAAGGGAAATGTTGGATATGAGGAAACCATGTGGAATCCCAGCTTCTATACCAAATTTTCCTTACAAATACTTAAAACTGAAATTATTCCTCAGGGCAATGCTGAATTTCAATGTTAGTAGATAATATAGAATTACAAAATTATTAACTTATATTTTTTCTCTTTAAGAAAAGTTGTAAGTGATCAGAGGAAGTGTGGTATAATGGAAAGATCATAGATTCTGAAATCAAATGAACGGGGTTCAAATCTTACTTTTGATGTTTGTAACCTTGGGCAAGTCACTTAACTCTGTAGGCTTCAGTCTCCTCATCTATAAAATGGTGGAGTTAGACTAGATGGCTTTTGAAGTCCTTTCTAGCTCTAAATCTATGATTTTGAGAGATTGATTCTACTTTCTTCTTTTAGGTAATTAAGTTTAGGATTATTTTCAAATCTTCCCTCTCAACTACTCTCTCATTTCCAATCTGTTACTTTATCCCTAATTTCTGTTATTTTATCCTTTATAACATCCTCTAGAATCAAGCCTTCCTCCTCATTTTATTGACCATCCAGTGGTATGTTGGAACCAGCTTACAAGAATTGATTGTTA
The DNA here is from genome assembly GCA_011680675.1 of Gymnobelideus leadbeateri. Lineage (NCBI taxonomy): Eukaryota > Metazoa > Chordata > Mammalia > Diprotodontia > Petauridae > Gymnobelideus > Gymnobelideus leadbeateri. The sequence goes on along the minus strand of WOXC01009024.1, from coordinate 242,770 downwards.
ACTTTTCAGTGTGAGAATTTCCAACCTAGAAATCAGCAAAAGCTACAAATTAGGGCTTGGTTTGTTGTGTTGTTGATTTTCTAGACTCAAGAAAGTGATGGAAACAATGTTAATAATACAGATTAAACTTGAACATGTGTCATATGTCTTTTCTGCCCCAAGAGCTGGTTGTGAACCAGCTGTCATTACCATACTTCTCCACTTTAGCCTCTCAGTACAACATACAGTGACGAAAAGCTCGGTTAGGTTTAGACCCTGTGTTAATATAGAGATTACCAGTCTGAAGAGACAAATATACACATATAGTAAACATATATCATTAGTCTGATGTCACTGGATATGAGGTTAAAGACAAAATAGAAAAGGCAGCAGTAGCTAGTCACTAATGGTTGCGATTATGAAACTTAATCTAGTACTGATAATACAATATACGTGAGAGCATGATTCTAGTTCTGTTTAGGGGCACTGAATTATGACCTGCTCTCAAACTTGGGTGTGTGACCACGATCTATGATATGTAGGATTCCTTTCTTGAAAAATAAATGTTATTTGATATGAATAGATCTTTTGATCTATTAATATCTTTTGATATCAATTTGATATATTGCTATGTTTTTTTGACATCACTCACATTTCCCAGCATCATCCCCTTAGCCTAAAATTCATCCATTATAACAAAGAAGGAAAAACAAAGTTCAGTAAAATTAATGAACATATCAAAAGTACCTGATGTTATATGTAGAATTTCATACCCTTAATCTCACTCTACAAAGAACCTGGAGAGGTGCCTTATCATATCTCAACTTTGGAGTCAAGTTTGATCATTATGATTTCAAATATTAATTTTTTTATTTTTTTATTGTGGTTCTTTACATTTACATTTTTCTGATCCTTGTGTATATGTTTTGCTCATTCATATTATTTCATTTTGCAATAGTTCATTTTTTCTGATGCTTCTCTTTATTCATCATATCCATAGTTTCTTACAGTGCAGTAATATTCCATCATATTCATGTACCACATTTCTAGGGGGACCTGTGACCTTGAGGCAACCTGTGGCCTTCTAAGTCCTGGGGTGCAGCCTTTTGACTGAGTCCAAGTTTTATGAACAAATCCTTTTATTAAGAGGATTTGTTTTGTGAAGTTTGGATTCAGTCAAAGGGCTACACTTGAGGACATAGAAGGACACATATGGCCTCGTAAGGCCACAGGTTCTCTACCCCGGGACTCTAGCCATTCCCCATTCTACTTTGCTTTCAATTTTTCGCTAATGCATGAAGTGCTATTTGATTGCACAGTGCATATTTGTGTGTGCATATGTGTGTGTGTCTATGAGGCCTTTTGTTTTTATCACTGACCTCTTTGGGGTATATCCCTAGCAAAAGAGTATCTGGGCCAAAGTTTATGTGCAATTGAGTAACTTTTTAGCAAAATTCCAAATTGCTTTCCAGAATGGTAGAACCACTTTATAGCCCTAGAACAACACACTATCTTTATATCCCCTCCAACACTATGTATTCTCATATTTTGGTATCTTTGTCAATTTGCTGGATATGAAGAAAAACTTCAGTGTTGTTTTTATTTATATTTCCCTTATTTATTTGAGAATTTTTTGTACAATTTATGACAGTTTGCACTTTTGAATAGCTTCTGGTCTTATATATTCCTACATATCTTGATATTAGAACTTTATGAGAGATAATTGACATAAATATTATTTTCCCAATCAAATGATTCCCTTACTATCCTAGTCACATTAATTTGTTTTGGTAAAAACTTTTGAATTTCATTTAATGAGAATTATCTTTTTTATCTTTTATGATCATCTCTATTCTTATTTGACTAAAAATTCATTAGACATGTCCTAGCTTTGTCCTAGCCATGTCCATGAAAGGTATCTGATCTCATTTTCTTTTAATGATTTCATCTTTAATATTCAGATCATGTATACTTTTTTGTTTATTGTGTTGTAAAGTATAAGATATTGGTCTAAACTTAATTTCTATCTAATTGCTATTCAGGATCCCCATCCCATTTTAAAATAGAGAATTCTTCCCCAGTTAATTTATATTTTCAAGTTTATCAAGTAGTGACATGTTGAATTTATTTCTAGTTCTTATCTAGTATCTTTGACCTACTTATCTATTTTTCTAACCTGTATCAAACAGTTTTGATGGTTTCTCTTTCATAAGATAATTTGATGTCTGGAAGTACTATTCTCCCTGCATTTCTAACTTTTTTCCCTCATTGTTTCCATTCATATTCTAGATCTTTTGCTTCTCTAAATGAATTTTGTTATTGTTTTGTCTAGTTCTATACAGTATCACTTTGGTAGTTTGGTTAGTAGACTTCCTTTCTATTATTACTTTTTTTGGTGTGAGTTATATGATTCTCTGTGGTTCTGTCTGTAGAATTAGAAATGTAAAGAATGAATTTCATTCGTGTATATAATAGAAAGAGTGAGGGTTTCTTGGAAGTCCTTATCTTATCTATCTTTGAATTTCCATTATGGGACTGTAGGAGAAATTAGAGTCAATTAATACTCAAGAAATACCTGTTATGATAGAGAGATTCAGAGTTTGGCTGTGTAGTACATACTTGATGAGTGTCTACTGAAAGCATTTTCCTATAATGTAGTAAGAGTATAATAATGAAGAAAAAGCTCTTAACAGATCATAGTTGATCTTCTTAGAGTAGAATTTTGAACATATTTCTCACCTGATCAAGGTTGCCTATGAGCTATTCAATTCAATACCCAGTCAAGTATTAGGCTCTGTCTCCCCTTCCTCTTAGGTCCGCTGACTTTACCTTGCTGCAAATCTTATTCCATACTTTTTAACAACATGGTTCTGGCTCTCTGGTTGTTGTCTTTTGTTCTGGAAGGGGACCAAAATGACATCAGTATGCTAAAGTCAAGCTTCAATGTGTCTGACTGTGATTGATCAGATCAATGCCAGCTTGGAATGCTCCACCACAGGTTGGGCACAAATAGCCAATGAACATTTGGGGGTGGATACTCTAAATTTGTGCATCCTGCGTTCCCTTTGAGTTGTTTCAATTCTGCTTTGCTCATAGAGCACAGCACCTTCTCTGATGTAGGTACGCCATGCTGAGTGGTCCTGTGCCAGTGTCTCCCAGGTCACAAATCAATCACAGAGTTCTTGAGAGTGTCCTTGTATCGCTTCTGACCACCATGTGAACCCTGGCCCTGTGTCATTTCTCCATAAAAATCTTTTTGGAAAGCAAACGTTTTGCTTTTGAACAATGTGGCCAGTCAATCGGAGTTGCACTCTCCAAAGTAAGTCCAAATGCTTGGCAGTTCTGTTTGAGTAAGGACTTCAGTGTCTGGTACCTTATCCTGCCAGGTGATCTTCAGAAACTTCCTAAGACAATTCAAATAGAAGCTCTTCAGTTTCCTGGCATGGTGCTGGGTAGACTGTCCAGGTTTCACAGGCATACAACAATGAGGTCAGCACAATAGGTCTGTAGACCTTCAGATTGATAGTTAGTCTAATACCTCTTCTCTCCTGCACTTTCCTTCAGAACCTTGAAAACACTGAGCTCTGGCAATGCATACATCAACTTTATTGTCAATGTGTACATTATCATGTACATACATGGTATGACTACTTCAAATAGGTTGGTTTCCTTAACATCTTATGCACATTCCCTATTCATTTCCACCTTTGTGCTACTATTCATTCTGAAACCTCAACCTAGAATTCCTCTCTCCTCCTTCACCAAGTCACACCCATGTTCATGACCCATCTAAAGGCTCATCTTCAAGAAGGGTCCCTTGACTATCTCTTCCTTATGCTTGTACCAGCTTTATCTCAAATCCCCTTAACACCTGTGTAATAAATCCTGTATTTCAAGTGCCTTTGAAACATTTTCTTATTTCATGTGTCATATGTATAATAATGTACAGCATATATTTTTTCAACAGCTTAATTGATTAAGGGTAGAGATAATATCTTCTTTCAAAAAAACAACCTTTATAGTAGCTAAGGCCACACAGTAGTCACTGAAGAACTGTTATTCTTCTGACAGAAAGGTGATAGACTCCAAGTACAGGAAGAAGTGTGCAATTTTGGGCATAGTCACCAAGAGGATTTGTTTTGTTTGCCAATGTTTTTTTGTCATAAGGGTTTTTATTTTCTCTGCTTTTAATGGGTTGAGGTGTAGTAGGAAATGGGGAGGAGGAGCTGCTATCCCAATAATAGTGATGCCAAAAAAAAGAGTTATTGAAACAGTCTTTAAAATGCATGGAAGAGAACAGAAGGAAGGTCAGAAAGAAGTACAGGTAAGCAAGGACATTTTTGAAAGTAATATGTGGAATTTATGATGTCCTTAAAAACACAAAGCTGAGTGAAATGGAGGTTCATGGCTTCATGTATAATATTCTTTGTTCTTCTGTGTATATGGAAATGCACTTTGATATGTTTAAAAAATTAAAGAAATTAAAAAGAAGAAATCTTCCATATACATGAAGAGAGTACTTTTTTAAAAAAAAAGGTTTATGATTGCTTTTTGTTTTTATACCACAGTGTTTCTCCTTAACTTCTCCCCCATTGAATCCATCCTTGTAATAAAGGAAAATATTAAAGCAAAGTAGGAGGAAAGAAAATTCCTTGTTAGTTCTCCAGGATTGAGATGTGTTTATTTCAATTCATTAGAGTTTTTAGGATTGTTATCATTTACATTATTGTAATTATTACATATATTGTTCTCTTGATTTTGGTACTTTCCCTCTGTATCACTTTATAAGTCTTCCCACACATCTTTGAAGCCTTGATAGTCATTATTTTGTAAGGGACAACAATATTCTATTATATTAATATACCATGATTTATAAGGGGCAGCTAGTTGGCCCAGTGGATAAAGCATTGATCCTGGAGTCAGAAAGACCAACATGCAGATCTGACATATATTGTGTGTCATATATTGTGTGTCACATATATAGTGTGACCCTAGGCAAGTCACTTAACTTTTGCTTGCATAAAACTGGAGGACATGGCAAACCATTCTACTATCTTTGCTAAAAGAACCCTTATGGACAGCTGGTATACAGGGTCACAAAGATTCAAACACAACTGAAAAACAATAATCAATGGACATAATTTTATTTCCAGTTTTCTTGCTGGCGTAAGAAATGCTATTATAAATTCAGTGACTCCTTATTGCTTCCAGTGTCAAATATAAAATCCTCTGTTTAATTCTTAAACTCTTTCATAATCTGTCCCTTTCCTACCCTTCTATACTTCTTATACCTTACTGTGCTCTACATACTCTAGGATCCAATGGCTCTTGCCTCCTCGGGGTTCCTCAAACAAGATTGGGCCTTTTCTTTTTCTTTTTTTTTTTGAGGGGGGAAGGCAAAGCAATTGGGGTTAAGTGACTTGCTCAAGGTCACACAGCTAGTATAAGTGTCAAGTGTTTGAGTACAGATTTGAACTCAGGTCGTCCTTACTCCATGGCTGGTGCTCTATTCATTGCGCCACCTAGCTGCCCCAAGATTGGGCCTTTTCAATGGCTTTCCCTCATGCTTAGAATTCTCTCCCTTCTTACCTCCATCTCTTGTCTCCTCTGACTTTCTTCAAGTCTCAGCTAAAATCTTATTATTAATGATTTGAAACAATGTTGCATATGGAAGCTGATCATTTGCTTTTTTCTCCTTTTTTGATTTTAATTTTTATTTCTTTAATTTATGGAATAAAAGCATTTCTATCACATAGTATAATAAAAAAGATGATGGTATATGAAACTGCAAATCTATTTTGTACAACTTGCTATTCCTTTCAAATATATAATAAACCTACCATGTAAAATTCTTTTTTTGTATTTTTTCCCCTCCCTTCTCCCTTCTCCCCTGCCCAGAGGGAGCTACCATTAGACACAAATATGTGTGTATGTAAAATTATTCTATACATACTTCCATTTATCAGTTCTTTCTCTGGATGCAAATAGTATTTTCCTTCTTATGTCCTTTGTAGTTAATCTGGGTATTTATAATAGCCAAAATGGCTTATTCACTCAAAATTATTCTTAAGACAATGTTGCTGTTAACTGTATACAACATTCTCTTGGTTCTTTTCATTTTGCTCATCATTTCATGTAAGAACCTCTATGCTCAAAAATATTTATAGCAGCTCTCTTTGTAGTGGCAAAAAATGTGAAATTTTAGGGATGCCAATCAATTAGGGAATGGCTGAACAAGCTGTAGTATATGATTGTGATGGAATACTACTGTTATAAGAAATGGTGAGCTCTATGATCTTAGTAAAACATGGGTAGACTTGCTTTTTTCCTTCTGAAAGCTATTCTTCAACCCATTCATTGGTGAATGGCCCTTAGTCTTATATATTAATGTGTATGCTCTGTGCTTACTCTTTCAACCCATAGTCAGAATAGCAGGTTGGGTTTCCAAAGAGAGGCCACATATGGTTCCCTTTAGGATATTAGGGGTAACCTCGAGGGGTTGGAGGTATTTTCTAATGCTTTGCTTATTGAACTTCCATCAAGTTATTATCCCTCCAATTGCAACCCATCAGTTAATTTTTTTTAATAGGATTAAAGTGACTTGCCTAGGGTCACACAGCTAATAAGTGACTGAGGTTAGATTTGAACTCAGGAAGATGGGTCTTCCTGGTGAGAAGCCTGGTGCTCTGTGCACTATGGCGCCACCTAGTTGCCCTAGTTATTATCTACCTAGTGTCAATTTCCAAGTCTAGTGGCCTTTTCTCAATCATCCTTAGTGACGTCTCTGCAGCCTTTAACACTGTCAACAATGCTCTTCTTGGCGCTCCCTTCTCTCTAGGTTTTGTGACACTATCTTCTGATTCTCTTCTTGCCTATCTGGCCAATCCTTTTCAGTGTTCTGTATTGGATCTTCATCAAGATTACCCCTGCTAAATGGGGGTGTCTGACAGGACTCTGTCCTGGGCCCTCTTCTCTTCTCCCTCTACACCATTTCACTTGGTGAGCTCATCAGCTCTCATGAATCCAATTATCATCCAGATATGTGAAGCAGTGAGTGGATAGAGTAAAAGACCTGGCATTAGAAAGACTTCCAAATCTGGTATTGATGAATAGGATAATTGGTTAGGAAGGAAAGGGGTCAGGAAGATTTGGGTTTAAATCCTGCCTTAGACATTTATTAGCCATAGGGGCTCAGGCAAGTAACTTAACTCTCTATGTCTCCATTTCTTCAACAGTAAAATGGAGATGGTGGGGGGGTGGGGCTAGGTGGCACAGTGAAGTGAATAAACAACTAGGGAAAAGAAATATGGCACTTCTGTCAGGACCAGTTAGCACAGGAAAAAGTTTAATTGCACAGAAAATATGTGAATTGGTTGGTAATGTTGGTTGCTACAATCCATCTAATGTGAACTTCCCATTCAATGATTCCTGCAACAAAAATATAATATGGATAGAAGAAGCAGGAAATTTAGGCCAGCAAGTAAACCAATTCAAAGCAATAATGTCAGGACAAAGCATTAAACTAGACCAAAAAGGGAAAGGCAGCAAGTCCATTGAACCAACACCAGTTATAATGACATCCAATGAGGATATCAGAGTAAGAATCGGATGTGAAATAAGGCCTGAACACACAGAACCAATCAAGCATAGATGTGTAAACATAAGGCTCACAAAAACGCTAGATGGTTGGTTTGGTTTAACAGAGAATAATGAAATACCAAATATCTTCAAATCACTTGAATCTCTTGGATACCATCCAACAATGGCATCATACACTGAACATTGGTCAGATGTTCCTAAACAGGTGGAGAACTGGGAGGAGCCAAACACTATGAAACCAGAAGAACCCATAACATCAGAAGCAGCAGAGAACAACTGGGAACTGGTGGGCATCAGCGGCAATCTTGATGCCAGGACAAGGTGAGAGCAAGAAGACCTGGATACCGCTACAGAGGATTCAAATATCTCTAACAACAGTTCCACTAAATCTGAACCAACCAACACAGTGGACCCAGGTGAAGGAACCAGCATGCAACTACACACTGAGGACTTTGGATTTGGGTTCAACGACTGGTGGCTGGAGCAAGAGATGGAGCATACCCTTGTATAGATGCCAAACATCAACCGGCCAAGACAAGGTAAGCCATAACTTGAACTAAAAAAAAATACCTCAGTGTCAGTCTCTTCCAATGTAAATATGTAAATACTAACCAAATGCAACTTTTGGCTCATAGGTTACACCTTGCCAGGCTACAAATACCTTGAACCAGGCAACACTTGACCAAGGAAAACCAACAAACCCAAGTGATCGGGCTGCACAAAAACACGATGAACACTATCATCTTCTACAGGGACTGGGCTATAACCCTTACTTCTACTTAAACGAAGCTGACACTGAATTTATTAAAGCAACTGACAGCACAAAAGCCTGGTGAAGCTGCATCTGAAACAAAGCATTCAGAATAAAGAGAGCAATAACACCAGAACTGGCACCCCTGGAAAAAAGACAGAAAAACAACCAATAAAACCAACAAAATGTGAGTAAAAAAAACCTGCACCAAAACACATATTTGTCAACTTAGCAAAAAAAAAAAAGAAGGGTCTTGGGCCAAAAAGCAAAAGAGAACATGAACTCAGACACATGCTCAGAAAGCATGGAAGAACAACCATCCACGCTAACAGGAGACCCAGGAAAACCAGGAGTAGCAGGAGGAGGCGGGGGTGCAGGAAAGTCAACAGGAAATTACAATAACACAACTCAATGGGATTTTACTGGAGAGCGGGTGACTATGACATCTAGACACATAATACTAAAAGAGGCAGAGAACCAAGAATATATGCTGCAAGTTACTAAACAAGTCACAACAGGAGAGGCAATACAATCAAACTCATGGAAAGATAATGGACACGCACAGATACTAACACCATGGTTTCAATTAGACGCAAATGCATGGGGAGTGTGGATGTCACCAGCAGACTTTTACCACATGGCATGGATATGCAGACACATTGAATTGGTTGATATGGAGCAAGAAATTTTCAACATAAGCATTAAAACAGTCACAGAAACAGTAATAGTGCCACCTCAAACACAATACACTAATGATTTAACAGCAACCATGCTAATAGCAGAAGACACAGACAACATATTTCCATGGTCAAGTGATGGGACATGACTAGCAACACTGGGCTACAAACCATGGCAAACCAACCAACTAGAACAATTTGGGTACTACTTCAACTCATTTAATTACTTTTCGACAGCTACAGGCTCAGGAGCTACATACAAAGATGAGATAAAAATACCAGAATGGGGAAACATCTTTATGACTTTTGAAAACACCATACCAATTGAAATGCTGAGGACAGGAGATAGTTGGTACTCAGGCAAATACACATTCAAAGCCAGCAAATGCCATTTGCAAAGGAATATACAAGACAACAGAAAATTAAGCAGGGCACCAAGGATAATACCCAATGTGGATGGTGGCAAAAACTGGGGAATTAGAGCAGGCATAACCAATGAACAATACTCAGAAGCAATAAGAAAAAGACAACATCAAGCAGGACATATATTCCCAGAATACATTTTTGAAACTGGAAAAGGGGGACCAGCTATAGCAGCAGGGACAATACGAGCACAGCACTGCTATGTAACATCAGCAGCAGATGGCAAATGGAATGGTGACGATAACGGGTCATTCAGAGTAATCTATGACTATGCATATGGAGCAAAAGACCCAGGAGATAAAGTAAATGAGACTGGTAAAATGATGGAGAACACTTATTGGATGCAAGGCCAAGCATCCAGCACTAGACAATCCTGGTATCAGAAATATGTGGGCGGAGCACCAATAGGAACACCACAAGTGGGAGGACAACCAAAAATAGGGCCATCAGACGGTGATCCTAGTTCAAGAGATGTCTCAGTTAATCCATCATCTGTAAACACATACTTCTCATTTACTGGAGTAGATACAATGGGACCAATGTATCCATTTGGAGCAATATATGACAAAAGAGGGACATATGATGATGGTCCAAGACTTAAAACAACTGCTCCATTCATCTGTGAAAACAATCCACCAGGACAAATATTTTTAACATTAACACCACAATACACAAACACATTTGATCAAAATGCTAAGCAAAACACAAAGATTAATACTTTTGCATCATTCTACTGGAGAGGGAAACTAACCATAAAGGGGAGACGGAGCACCACAGACTTTCAATCCAAATACATTTGACATGGACAGCATCTACTACAAAGGATGGATACCAGATCACAAGGGAAGAACTGGATTTCCTACAATGCTTGGAAGACAAATATCTTTCTATGCATACTAACCTAATAATGTTACTTACTTATTAACCAAATATTCAATAAAGTTTGCAGTGTTTAAGCATTATTTGATCTCGGCCTCATTTCTTCTGACTATTGCAAAACCAACCAAGTATCTAGGATGCATTGAATTAGGGTGGGTGAGTGGGCATGCACTGGAGTCAGGAGGACCTGAGTTCAAATCCGGCCTCATACACTTAACACTTACTAGCCATGTGACCTTGGGCAAGTCACTTAACTCCAACTGCCCTGCCTTCCCCTTCCAAAAAGCAAAAAAAACAAAAAAACTGGAGACAGTAATATTACCTACCTCATAGGGCTCTTGTGAGATTCAAATAATTGTAAAGTGCTTAGCACAGTGTCTGGCACATAGTAAGCATTATATAAATGTTAGCTATGATTATTAACTACTATGGAGACCCCATTTCCAATGACTTTGAGGAGGATCACTTTTGTTTTAAGCTTTGAATCTATTTTTCAGCAAGAGCATGGGATAAGATATTCCTCAGAGGCCTCTCTTAATTGGTGCCTAGACTTGCAATCCTATACCCAGATCAAGTTAGCTTAACTATGCTCAGCCACCTCTTTACCCTCAGCACAATCTCTTTGTTGTCTCTATAGCTCCTTCCACTGGATTTCTCTGACTTAGTCCTGCCAATACAGCACAATATCTGCCCTTTCAGAGACTTCTGCCCCTGCTTCTATTGTGCTGTTCTATCCTTTTCTTTGTCCATTATAGGATATGATCTAGGACTGTAATGGACTTACCTCTATCCCAGTAGTACTATTGTTGATATCCATCCTTTACATTCATATTTTTATACCACTGTCAACCTAAAGTATTATTTATTTCGTATCACTGTAGACAATAGAGATGCTCTTTTTGCCGTTTATATATTTAGACACATTTTCCCTTTCCTTTTTTCCCAATCCATAGCCAAAAAATTATCCCCTCTATAAGATTCTTTATCTCTCCTCTATTCCCTTTCCTTCCTCCCCTTCCTTTCCCTTCCTTCCATTTCCTTCTTCCTTCCCTTCTTTTCTTTCTTTTCCTATTTCTTCCCTTCCCTTTCCTTCCCTTCCCTTTTCTTTTCCCCTTCCTTCCCTTCCCTTCCTTTCCATTTTTCCTTCCCCCCCAGAATAATCCCTAACATGCCCAATAAGCAATCATTCAGGCTGTGCTTGGATCCTTCCCTCCTCTTCCCATCCTTCCCTTCTCTTCCTCTCTCCCTCCCTCTCATCCTCCCTCCCTCCCTCTCTTTCTTTTTTCCTTCCTTCCTTCCTTCCTTCCTTCCTTCCTTCCTTCCTTCCTTCCTTCCTTCTTTCCTTCCTTCTTTTTCCTTCCTTTCCTTTTGTTTTTCTTTTTCTTTCTGTCTTTCTCTTCCCAAATACATCACTTTGACACTATGACATCTTAAAATGAAAATGTCCAATAATGGCTTCCCCTTTTTCTCTCAGCCAGGGAGTTTTCCAAACTGGGAGTAGACGTATAGTCTTAGTAGATTCAAGGCTAGTATGGCCATTATGATATATTAGACCAAAATGTGGTGCCTTTTTACCTAGTAGGCCCTTTCCACATAGCAACTGAGGATGAAATTGTGACTGAGTTCATAGATGTCAAACTGACAAAAAAATAGTTCTACTGCCTCTGGCAAAAGCTCTTTCGTGGCCTTGGTATGTGATTGGTACTGATTTGGCCCTGGATCTAGAATGATACTGTCCTACTCTAAATAACTAAGGGGCCTATATTTAAAAGCACTATCACAAATAGCCAGAATGAATGTAAACAACAAATGGTGGGCTATTTCCACTGTGGCATCCCAGAGCCACATTTGGATGTGTCCAGCTTAGGAAACAAATAAACACTAGAGTTTTAGGCCACAATCCAGTTTTTGTTTTGAGAATAGGACTACTTATAGGTGAGGGGTTAGTGAAGAAAATAGCATAGGTATAAGGACAGAATATAGGGAGAAAACATCTCAGTGGGAAGATCCAGTATTCAAACAGCCTTCCCACTGAATGATTACAGAATTACACAATGGCAAAGTTGGAAAGGTCTTTGGCAGCCACCTAGTGAAACCCCCAAATAATTTCCTCTACAACAATCGATCTTCATGCCATCTCCATCCCACTAGAGATTAGAACTTCACTCCTGGCTCCCTTCTGGTTCCTATAGGTTAGCCTTTTGCCTTCTCTACTGAGTGAATGAATGTTCCACCCCACCTATGTTTTCCAGCACCATTTTATGTATCCTCTTCCTTACAAGAAATGTAAGATCCTTGAGAGCAGACATTGTCTTGTGTGCTTTTATAGACTTCAGCACTTTGCACAGTGGCTGGCACAGAGTAAATGCTTAATAGATATACACTCTCTATGTCTATCTCTGTGTCTCCCTCTTCTCTTTTCTCCTTAGCACCTCCCTCTTTTTCCCCACCCCATCCAACATGCTCAATAAGTACTCATAGCCTCTGCATGAATCCCTCCACTGAGGGGAAAACTATGCCTTTATTCTCCTTTTCTGAATCTTTCAGTCATTGTTTTGTGAGATGGCATTATTAGTCAATCCAGAACCATTTGCTATTATCCTTATTTGATAGATAGATAAATTGAGACAGGAAGTGGTTAAGTGACTTGCCCAGGGCCACACAGCTCAGAAATGTCTGAGGCCAGATTCAAAATCAGGTCTTCCTTACTCCATGTCTAGAACTCTATCCTCTGTGTAACCTGTCTCTTTCGATCTAACTTTTAAAATAATTGAAAGCCAGTTAAACCAGGTTCTGGTTGAGAACAGTGAAGATTAGGGAAGTTAAGTGACTTGTCTAAGGTTTCACAGATAGTAATATCAGAGGCAAGTGCTCTGACTTTCATAACTAATGTTCAGAACTTTAGTTTTTCTTAATAATCTTTCTTCAATCTCCACACCCTGCCTTGATGAAGGGTGGGAGAATCTGGCTGGTAAATGCCTGACAGAAGTTCATTAGAGATATTATTACATGGGTTTGAAACCCACTCCAGCCAATCTGATTGCAGATTTTATTGAAATAATTTTATAAACAAGTCTTCAGACAAGGCTCAGCTCTGATGAATCCTCAAAGCTCATTAACACCCTCAAAAAGAAATTTGAAGAGATGAAAATAAAACTCAGGGATTAAAACAACCATTACCTTAGGCAAAACTGCCTGCTTGTGCTTTCTATTTCCCCATCTGTAAAATGGGGATAATGATATTTGTTTTTCCGGCTCATAGAAAAAAAGATAGTGCAAAGTTCTGAAAAGTGCTCTTGGCAGTTTGGAAGGAAGATGCCACATAAACATGATTATTTATAATAACATCATAAATAATAATAATGATAAATGCAAGGCGGCTTTCTCTGAAGCTAGGGTAAGGCTAGCTTACAATACTATAATGGAAACATGCACTGGCGAGGCATGTCAAGTAGGTGGAATGTCACTGAATTTCACCTGGTACGAATTAGTCAACCTTCATACCCTCTATCAACTGCATGTAGCGCTTACTTGGATATCAAGGGATTGTTAGTCAGATGACGCCTCAGTAGAAATTAATTTAATGTTTTTGTTGCTGTTGTTGCCACAGATGTACAGTGACCTTAATAATATGGTGAAACAGAGGCATGTTCAGGTGGCCATTATGTTCCCACGCTGGGAATCCTTGCCTGAGCCAACTGGATTACCTCAGTGTGCCCCGAGTCACATGAGAGAAGTCTTCCAAATCCCATTCTGACCCAGGACAGCAGAAACAAGATGATTTCACTCTGAGATGGAAATAATGTGGGGAGAATCATTCTCACGACTCTGGGTGAAAAGGCTAACATTTGAAAGGTCTGGGAGTTCTGGAGGAAGCATGTGCCTTTCTGAACTAAGCAAGTCACACTATATCTATCCTGTTTTCTTCTGTTTCTTATTTTTGCATTGAGCATAAATAGATCATAGGACCATATTTTAGGGCTGAGATGGACTTTGGAGGGCCATCCAGTCCAAACTCCTCATTTTATAGTTGAAAAAACTGAAGCCTAAGGAAGTTAGGTGACTTGTCTAGGGTCACACAAATAGCAAATAGCATAGACAAGTCCTTTGACTTCCAGAGCCAGTGTTCTGTCCTCAGTGTCTATAGCAGCTAGGTAGCCTAGTGCATAGTGCTGGACTTAAAGTCAGAAAGACCTGAGTTTAAAATCTGTCCATAAACACTTACTAGTTGTGTGACCTTGGGAAAGTCATTGATTCTCTGACTCAGTTTCTCATTTGTTTTTTTTTTCTTTTTGGAGGGGCAATTGGGATTAAGTGACTTGCCCAAGGTCACATGGCTATCAGTTTCTCATTTGTAAAATAATAGCTGTCATTTCTTTATAATACTTTATGCTTTGTAAAACACTTTATATGTGTTAGCTCACTTGATCCTCACTACAGTCCTGTGAGGGAGGTGCTGTTATCAGCCTCATTTTACAGATCTGGAAACTGAGACACAGAGAGGTTAAGTGACCTGTCCAGGGTCATGCATACCCCAGTAAGTATTGGAGCCAGAATATGAACTCAGAATTTTCTGACTCAAAGTTCCTGATTCTATCCACTGTGCCACCTTAGTTGCTTAAAATGAGGATCAGAATACCATCTACCTCACTGAGTTGTGAGAATAAAATGAGATTTTATATATTATATATATTATAACATAATATATGTAATAATATATAGTATGTCAATAACATATATAGGCATATATACATGTATATAGATAAATATAATATAATGTAAGATATGATAAAATAATATAGAGTACTTTGTAAATCTGTGTTAACTAGTTTTTTATGTATCATGCTGTTTAAATGACTATGATTGGCATTCAGAATTGCAATGATAAGGAAATCAACTCATATTCTTGAAATTAAATTGAGAATGTGAAGAAGAAAATTGGGTGAGAGAGGTAGAATAAGGAAAAAATTCTGCCTTTCCATAGAAATGATTAAATAATTTTTAGAAAACACATAAGCAAGTAAGTGTTTTATATGAAATGATAGGGCTTCTTTCTTAAAGGCATTGAGTAATACCAAGTGAAGAAATGCAGTCCAATAGCAGAACTCTGGGTTCATGAGTTTAGATGAAAGAAATCAGCGTAGGGGCATGCAGACATTAAAAAAAAGAAGGCAAAGACTAAAAAGGAGAGGGAAAAAGGAAACTTCACTAGGAGAATCTCAAGCATCAGAATGGCTAATTTGAGCTTCAGAGAGTTGCCCTGAGCATACATTAAGCGGGGTTCAGCTGCTCGATGTACCATCAAATATTTCATATTAATAATTAACAAGTCACTGGCTGTCAGAGCCAGAATCAAATGGATGTAAGGGGAGTTTGGGTCACCTGTATTAGGACTGAGAGACTTAATGAGGGGGTAGCTTTACTGCAGTTTTGAGGATGATATGCCAGAGTGAAGGATTAAGAGATGCCCATCCATCTCCAAAAGCTCCCCCCCCTCCCTTTCCCCTCCCGCCTGCTGCACGTTCATGGTCTTTCCTTTCTTGTCTTTATACTCCTTTTTTGATTCAGGACAAAAGTATTAAGTATGTACTTATTAAGGGCCCAAATTTGCCTTCAAGTAGGGGGTGTGCGTTGCTATGTGTGGCTCAAGATTGTCCTGATTCGTACACAGGCACCATCAGCAATTATTTAAGATAAATGGTGATAGGCAGCATGTATCAGAGGGTGGGAATAGGTCCTGAAAGTGAAGTGAGAAGAACCTATGAGATCACTTGGAAAAGCTTGTGAATTCCTTGCCATTTGCCTCCTTGGCTTTGGATGAAAAGCAAATCTTAAAGCTGCTCAAAATGTGTCTGATTCATCTGTAACTGAGAATGAGACCAATCAGGGATAAGAAGTAAGTAAAATCTTTCTGATCCTGGAGCCAAGAGAGCCTATTTTAAAGCACTTAATGTATTTTTTTTCTTAAAGATATATACACTGACTGTAATTAAGCGCTCTTTTTTTCCTTGTGATCTTGGCATGATGTTTAAAAAGAGATAGAGAGAGGGAGCTTGCTTGCCAAGCGGATTTTTCTAAGCTCTCTCAGCCCTAATTAAAAGTCCTTTGTGTAAGACCAACCGACAATCAGATTTCTAATTAGAGTCGAACCAAACTGCTTTGGTGAACTGTGGGTTTCTCTAAAACACGAGGTTCTTGGAAGAAGTCCTGTCCATTTGAATACTGCCCTTTATCAAAGTTCTCCCCAGGCCCCACTGGGGACTGAAAAAGGGTCTGTCAGAGGGCAATGTCACAACACCCGTTACTGTTGGGACACTATTTCCCTCTCTGATTGGACGTTGTTCATTGGAAGTCACTGCTAAGCACTAATCCCCCTTGATGTTCCCTATTATCCCAGGTAAACTGGCTTCCTTTCTGTATTGACCATAGGACCTCAAAGGTTTGAAGGGATCATTTCTGTGTATATTAAATAAAATATTTACACTTTATATGTTCTAATACACAGGCAAATTAGGAATCCCCTGCTATTTACTGGGTTTAGGGGACTTCTGTAACCTAATAATAGCTGATATTCCCATAGGACTAATACTAGTACTAGTAAGGATAACTGATATTCAAATAGGACTTCTAAGCCTTCCATATAGCTTCATGTACAGTATTTTATTTGAACCTCACAAGAGCTCTGAGAGATAGGTGATAGTCCTGTCCCCATTTCACTGATGAAAAAACTGAGATGTAGAGAGTTAATTGACTTTCCTGAGGTCCTACAGTTAATAAATGTCTAAGGCAGGATTTGAACCCAAATTTTCCTGACTCCAAGTCTGGTACTGATGAATAGGATAGTTGGTCTTGGGTCTGGGAAATGGAGAAGTAGCAAATAAGTTATGGCTCTGTCAGTAAACAGTTGTTTGCATGTTGTCTCCCCAGTAAAATGTGAGCTCCTCCAAGGCTGGGGCTGCCTTTTACCTTTCTTTGTATCTGCAAAGCTTAGCACAGTACCTGGCAGTCAATCAGTTAGTCAATACCTACTAAGCTCCAGGCACTGTGCTAAGGGCTAAGGATACAGAGAAAGGCAAAAGATGGTCCCTGTCCTGGAGGAAGTCACAGCATCCAAACAACTATGTACAAACAAGCTATATACTAGATGAATGGGAACTAGTCAATAGTGGGGAAGGCACCTAGTAGATGTTCGATATATGCTTGTTAACTGACTAACTGGTCTTGGACTCAGAAGACCTGGATATGAGCTCTGCCTCTGCCACTTATTAGCTGCGTGATCCTGGGTAAATCATTTCCCTTCTTGGAAGTTTAGTTCTGGATCTATAAAATAGAGATAATTGTTTTTTTACATTTTAACTCCCTTATTCCTGAGGGTTCTTAGGAGACCCAAATGATATAATATACGCAAAAGAGTTGTGTAACCAAAGCATTATATGATGTAAAATATTATTATTGGGCTTTTTCCCTTTCTGTGTAAAGGAACACAAAATATTCAAAGAAGCTGGGTGACTGGAACAACAGAATGTCTCATCAGTCAAGCCAGAAGCACAGGACAGAGCAACTTAATCTTTGTGTTTCTCCTACCTAGTCATGATGCTGGGATTTCTCCCTGGTTACTAGGTAGAGGTTTCAAAGACTCACCTTTTTAAAAGAGACTTTCAGAAATGTAGACTTTTGTGTAGAGGTTGTGACTGGGATACTGAAAGGAGAGACTCTTCCTTAATCCTTGATTCTCATTGCTGTGACAAAGGCAACAGGCATGGAATCCATCTCTCTTAACATTAAGGACAAAGCACCCAGCAGCCACAGAGTACCTTGAAAAGGTGGGGGGTATATTCCTTGAGAGAACAATCTATTTTCATTTTTTCCAGAAACAAATATAGAATAAAAATAGAAAAAATAAGAATGTCTTACTTGCTCTATTCTCATTAATTTCATTCTCTTCATCTTTTCATTTGGGGATTTATTCAGACTTGTGAGAATTTGTTTAAAAGCTTCTTTGTGAATGTATTTCCTTAATGACTGTTTAACATCCCCACATCTTAACAAGAAGTAATTTTTAAATATAAATTTTGCGTCTAAATAAAAAAATGGAAAGCCTAACTATTAAACTGTCCCAAACTTTGAAGTTTGAAAAAAATATAGCGGCAAGTGCCTAGCACTGCATAAGGAGCTGGCTCATACAATCTAGTTTCCAAAATGTCACTTGGGGAGGCTTGGTATGATGAGGCAATGACAGGAAGAAACATTGGAAGAGGAAGGAAGTCAAAGTCACCAGCTGACAGGGTGAAGAGAGAAAGAAAAAGACGACTAGAAACGTGGCAAGATTATGGATAATCAGTTAAAAACGAGAAGAAAAAAAATAAAGGGAAGGGAGAAAAGAGTGGGAGGCCTTCTGTAATATACATTTGTTGTTGTTCTGTTGCTTCAGTCATGTCTTTGTGACCCCATTCGGGGTTTTCTTGGCAAATATACTAGACTGGTTTGCCATTACTTTTCCAGCTCATTTGACAGATGAGGAAACTGAGGCCAACAGGGTTAAACGACTTGCTCAGGGTTACATAGCTTGTAAGTATCTGTGGTCAGATTTGAACTCAGGAGAATGAGTCTTCCTGACTCCAGCCCAGTACTCTATCCACTCACTATACCACCTAGCTACTACACACACACACACACACACACACACACACACATATACACACACTTTTGCTTCTAGAATGTAAGGAAACTCTCTTAAATCAGTTGCTTAACTTGAATTCGACTGCTGAGGCAGCTAATTTGTGCACTGGACCTGGAGTCAGGAAGACCTGAGTTCAAATCCTGCCTCAAGGGGGAATTACTAGCTGTTGACTTGGACGAGTCACTCAACCTCCAGACTCAATTTTCTCAACTGTCGAATGGCGATAATAATAGCATCTACAACAAAAAGTTGTTGTGAGGATCAAATAAAATATTTCTAAAGTGCTTAGCGTGGTGTCTAGCATATAGTAGGTGCTTAATAAATGCTTCTTCCCTTTTCCCCTCAATACAATGCAACAACCCTTTATTAAGCACTTACTATGGGCAACATACTGTATAGGAGCTGGGGATGTAAGACTCAACACCACCAACAAAACAACCCCTGTCCTTAACTAGAGGATACGTTTATGCCATAAGTAATAATAGCTATTATTTAAACAGTGCTTTGAGTTTTGCATAGCACTTTACAAATATCTTATTTTATCTTCAAAGCAACCTTATTATTATACCTATTTTACATATGAGGATAATTTGAAGAGGGAGAGAGAGCACTAACAATTAGGAGGGGTGGGGTTAGGGAATGTTTTCTGTAGGAAGTAGTACCTAAAATGAACCATGAAGCTAGGTAAAGATTTTAAAAATTTAAAAGAGGGAATGTATTCTAGAAACAGGAGAACACTGGGATAGGAAACAGACTGTAGTTTATGGGGAAGAGCAAATTGGTCAGTTTGGTAGGTGAAGAGGAATAATGTGTAATAAGCCCAGAAATGTGGGCAGGAGTCAGATGAGGCAAGGTTTTAAATACCAAGTTAAGGTATTTTCATTTTATTCTAGAGGTAGTAGGGACCCAATGAAGATTCTTGAGCAGAGGAGTTCCATAGTAGGATAAGTATTTCAAGAGGTTTATTTTGTCAGTTGTGGGGTGGAGGGATCAGAGACTGGAGGCAGAGAAAGTCACATTAAGATGCTTATTAAAATAGTGTGGTTAGGAGGTGATAAAGGCTTAAGTTAAAGGGGTGGCCAAGTGAGTGGAGAGAAGGGGACAGATGTAAGACATGTTGTGGAGGTAGAATTTACAAGACTTGGCCCCTGATTGAGAAAGAAAGAATTAGTCTCAATGGGAAGTAGTTTGGTATGGGAGGAGTTTTACACTTGGCTTTGTTTTTTCTTCATTACTCTATAGGGGAGAGGCAATACTAACTTAGCCTAGGTGATGCTGAGTCAAATGTTTTCTCCCCTGCAGCTTGCTCCTCACATGATATCGTCCTAGCTTCTCTTTAGAAGAACAAGTACTTTCCTGCTTTTTGCCACTGTGGAACTCATAGATTTACAGCTGGAAGAGACCATAGTGGTCATTGTCTAACCTCTTTCATTTTCTCAGGGTTCCATCCATATTATTTCCTAACAATCTAGAATCACAATCTTACATTTTTGTTTTTTGGTGGATGCAATCGGGGAGGAGTGACTTGCCCGGCGTCATACAACTAGCAAGTGTCTGAGGTCAGATTTGAATTCGGGTTCTCCTGACTCCAGGGCTGGTGCACCACCTAGTTGCCCCTAGAATCATATTCTATAGGTGGGACACAGCACAGAGTTGCCCTTCCTTCTCTTCCCCCATCCACAATCAAACTTGTTAGGAATCAGGTTACATAAAAATGAAGAAACCGAGGCCCAGAAAATTTAAGTAAACTGCCCAAGGTCACACAGGAAGTAAGTGCAAAGTTAAGTTTGGAACCTAGTAGTCCTGTGATTCCAAATCCCATGACTTTTCCAATGTACGATTGCCTCTTAAACATCTGTTTAAGATGTTCCAATGGATAGATTCAAAGCTAGTAAGAACTTATTTTAGGTGACAAAATCCCATAGATCTTATCTTGTAAAGTTGCCAGATTTTTAGCTCTTAGGCTTTATACACAATAAATGCTCAACCAATGTCTTGAATGGAGAAATGCAATTATCATTATATGTATAACATATATATGTACATGTCACAAACACATATTTCAATAGATTTATAAATCCAGGGGAAAAAGACAAGACAGTCAAGTCTGAGAGGGTAATATACTCCTAAGCAAAGAATTATTTTTTTTTTAAGCTGGGCCTGTGACTTTATTGGCACAGGTGGTTCCAAGGTAGCAGATTCCCTCCATCAATGCAAATCAGCAGATTCTGCTTTGGGATGGGTCTAATTTTTGCTATGTTTTTCTTTACTTTGAGTCCACGTCTACCTCTCTGCTTCTTTAACTCCTCATCCTGCATTTTGTCCTCTGAAGCTACACAGACTATCTCTCTAAAATATGAGAGTCATTTTACAACTTAGCGTTTTCATGCTTCCTTTAAGTCTCCCCTCTCTAAGTTAAACATCCTCATTTCTTCCGACTGATCCCTTCATTATCCTGGCCACACTCCTCTGAGAATGATCCAGTTTGTCAATATCTTTTCTAAAATGAAAGACACAAAACTCAACACAATACTATAGCTATTTCAGTCTTCAGTGAACCAGAAAACAAATTCCACAGGAAAGAGCTCCCTATTTGATTAAAAAAAAAACTTCTTGTAAAAGTAGAAAGTAGTCAAACAAAAATAAGACTGTCACCAGCAACTTATACCATATTTCATAGCACATTATGAATAGATTTGTGATCTTATTACTAAAGATATCATGGAGTTTTGAATTAGTTCAAAGTAGAGCAAGGCTGTGTATCTCTGTTAATAAATGAGAAAATCACAAGAGCTTTTTTTTTTTTTTTTTTTTTTTTGCTGAATGGACTCATTCAGGTTTCAGGAAAACCCCCAATCCATTTTAAAATGGAAAAAAAAATATTATCTAATTTTTAAAAAGAATAGAATTTCTCTATTTGGGGGGCAACATTTTCAAAAAATATTTTCCCCCCAAAATGGTGCTTAGCACCACCAGCAACATGGAAGAAAATCAGAAAAAATTCTAAAACTATCCCTTGAAAATGAAATCCAAACCCATATTATAACTCATCATGGGCAGGAAAAACTTTGGTCAGTTTAGCTATGCTCTGAATTCTTTGTACCTGAATGAATTTTCAGTAAAATATCACCCAGGCACGATGAAAGGTGTAAGATTCATTTGTAAAGTTCTTTGTGTGTGGTTTTGTCTTTTTTAAGCACAGAATTAACTTTATTTCACCATTTACAGTCATTTAAGGCTTGATTATGGCATAACATATAAAAAAGACATTTAAAAAATCAGAGTTTTGTTTTCTTGAGTAAGAATAGAAAAATGTAGAACAATGTCAGCTTGCAAAATCTCATAGTAACTGGTTCAAAAACTCTAAGACGAGAATGAGTCTCCAGGAATAGTTGAAAGTTGTCAGCAATGATCTTCTGTTATTGTTTCATGGAGGCAAGATGCCCAAACCCCATATACCAGAGAAGCCTGGACTTTTCTTAATCTTTCTTTGGAACCAATGGACTAATGGCTTTATCTCTAATTTTAAATGAACAAATTTATAGTTTTATTTAAGTAAATTTATTCTTTTCAAGTGAATTAAATTATTATTATTGTAAGTAAAGAAATGGATTTTCTTACTTTTATGGGCAGGTTTTTGAAAGGGTGTTTTCCAGCAGACAAAGGTCCATGGAGTAAAAAAAAAATTCTTAAAATACCTATTGCAAAATGAAATGCAAACCAGTGTTACAATTTATCTTATGTATACATATACAATATTACAATTCATCTTGGGCAAGAAAAATCTTTGGACAGTTTGGCCATGTCCTGAATTCTTTTTTTTTTTTGCTTTTTGGAGGGCAATTGGGGTTAAGTAACTTGCCCAAGTTCACACGGCTAGGTTTTTGTTTGTGTGTGCTTTAAGTGTCTGAGGCCGGATCCAAACTCAGGTCCTTCTGACTCCAGGACCAGCGCTCTACTCACTGCACTACCTAGCCTCCCCCATATCCTGAATTCTATATGCTCTAATGCATGTTCAATAAATCACCTCCCTGGCAAAATGAAAGTTTGAAAGTTGCCCTTAAATCTTCACTTCTCTGAATGTGACTTTGTAAAACCTCACAATAAGGGGGACAAAAATGGTGAGGAGACAGGTAGCCTCCAAGAATCCTTGGGAGCTTCCAGGAATCATCCTTGTGGCACTGATTCTTGGAGGCAGGATGCCAAACACCATTCAGCTGGCATTTTCTCAATCTTTGTTTGAAACCATTGGACCAATGGATTTGGTTTTAATTTTAAGTGAACAAATTTATCAATTTATTTTAATTTAATTTAAATAAATATCTATTTGTTTTAATAAATTGATAAATTTATTCACTTAACTTTTTCAGTGGAAAGGGCTATTTGTCTTATTTTTACAAAGTGATGGATATTTTGTCTTTGACAAAACAAAAATTAGAAGAGAGAGGTGACTTTCAGTAATCCTTGGCAGATGTCAGAAATTATCCTTGTGCCATTGCTTCAAGGAGGCAGAATGCCCAAACCAGATGTACAAGGGAAGGCTGGGCTTTTCTGGGTCTTTCATTGGAAGCAGTGGACCAATGACTTGGTTTTTCATTTTAAATGAACAAATGTATCAATTTATTTAGTCATTTATTCTTTTCAACGAACAAAACTATTCCTTTATTTGTTTTTTTTTTCAAAGAAATGGATTTCTGTTTTTTTAGTTAACTTTTTGAAAATAATACTTCCTAGCATTCTCCCCTCCCTACCCTGCCTTACCGCCTCCGCCCCCGGCCCCAGGCCCTTGGAAGGAAATCAGAAAAATTCTAACTGCCCATTGCAAAATGAAATTGAAACCATATCTTGGGCAAGAAAAAGATTTGGACAATTTGGCCATACCCCAAATTCAATATATTTGGCTACGTGTTCTAGAAATCACCTCCCTGGGTGCAATAAAAGATGCTAGGTTCCCCTTCAATCTTCAGTTCTGTGGTCTTGGGATTGTAAAACCTCCCAATAAGGAGGATAAAAACCCTAGGGTGGTTAGAGGGGGCCTTCAGGATTCCTGGGAAGTTGCCAGAAACCATTCTTGTGCTACTGCTTCAGGGAGGGGTAGGATGCCCAACCCCCATGCTCCAGAGAAGGCTGGGCTTTTCTCTCTTTCTTTAGATCCAATGGAGGAATGGCTCTATTTCTCTTTTTAAATAAACAAATTAAATCGATATGTTAATTCATTTATTTCAGTGAACAAAAGTGTTCCCTTATTTTTACAAAGAAACGGATATTTCCACTTTTTTTGGTCAATATTTTAAAAATGACGCTTTTGAGCACCCCAAGACCAAGGAAGAAAATCAGAAGTCTAAAAATATTCACTGCCAAATGAAATGAAACCCACATTACAATTCATCTTGGGTAAGAAAACATTTTGGGCATTTTGGCCATGCCCCAAATAATAGATATCCAGTTGCATATTCAAGAAATCACTTTCATGGAACAATGAAAAGTGCTAGGTTCCCTCTCAGTCTTGAGTTCTGTGGGCATGACTTTGCAAATCCTTAGTGTAAGAGCTACAAAACCAGATAGAAGGCGACAGGTAACCTTCAGGAATCCTTGGAGGCTGCCAGCAATCATACTTGTGCTACTGCTTCCTGAGAACCAATTCCTATATGCCAGGTAAGGCTAGGCTTTTCTCAGTCTTTCTTTGGAATCAGTGGACCAATGTCTTTATTTCTTCTTTTAAATGAATAAATATATTAATTTATTTTAATGAATAATTTTAATAAAAGCATTTTAATAAATTGTCACATTTATTCATTTATTTTTTCTGGTAAGCAAAACAATTCCTTTATTTTTACAAAGAAATGAATTTTTTCATTTGGGGAGCAGCTTTTTGAAAATGGTACTTCTCAGCATCCCCAGGCTCATGGAAGAAAATTAGAGAAATTCTAAAAATGCCCACTGCAAAACAAAACTCAAATCTATATTATAATTCATTTTGGTCAAGAAAATCTTTGGATGGTTTGGCCATACTTTATGTCCCTTGCTGCATTTTCAAGAAATCACCTACCTGCCACAATGAAAGGTACAAGTTTCCCTCTCACTTTTCAGGTTTGGGGGCATGGCTTTAGAAAACTGTACAGTAAGGAGAACAAAAGCAAGGAGACAGGTAACCTTCAGGAATCCTTGGGATTTTTCAGGAATCGTCCTTGAGTCACTGCTTCAGGGGGCAGTATGCCCAACCTTATGTGTCAGGAAAGGCAGGGCTTTTTTTTAGTTATTCTTTGGAACCAATGGTTCAAGCAAAGTTTCTTATTTTAAATAAACAAATGTATTGATTTACCTTAATAAATTGATAAATATTTTCATTTTTTTTATTGAACAGAACTATTCCCTTATTTTTCTTTTACAAAGAATTGGATTTTTCTCTTTTTTTTGTTTTTTGGTCAAATGTTTGAAAATGGCACTTCTTGGCACATGTGGGTCCATGGAAGAAAATCAGAAAAATTAGAAAAAAGTCCACTACAAAATGAAATGCAAACTGATGTTACAATTCATCTTGGAAAAGAAAAAATTTTGGACAGTTTGGCCATGCCCCAAATTCTATGTACCTGATTGTATGTTCAAGAAAATCACCTCCCTCATACAATGAAAGGTGCTGGTTCGCTCTTAATCTTTGGTTCTGTGGGATTCACATTCTAAAACTTCCAGGAAGAAAAAGAAAGAAACTAGGGAGGGTAGAGAGAACCTTTAGTATTCCTCAGAAGTTGCCAGGAACCATCTCTATGTCAGTGCTTCCTGGAGGCAGGATATGCAAACCCTATGCCCTAGATAAGGGTGGGCTTTTCTCAGTCTTTCTATGGAATCAATGGACCATTGGTTTTATTTCTAATTTAAATGAACACATTTTTTTAAGACATTAAATTTATTCCCTTACTTTTGCAAAGAAATGGATTTTTCTGTCTTGGGAGGTGCAACTTTTTTCAAATGGTTCTTCCCAGCACCCAGCCCCATGGAAGAAAAATTTAAAAAACATTCTGAAAATACTCCAAGAAATGCCAAACAACATGAAATACATTTAGTGCAAGAAAAAAACTTTGGACAGTTTGGCCAAGTCACCAATTCTATGTACCTTGCAGCATGTTTAATTAATCACCTCCCTTGTGCAATCTTATTTACAAGGTTCCCCTTCAATCTTTAGTTCTCTGGGTGTGACTTTAACAAACCTCCCCATAACCGAGATAAAAACACTAAGGAGAAGGGAGCCTTCAAAATTTCTGGGAAAGTCATCAAGAATCATCCTTATGGGGGCGGCTAGGTGGCCCAGTGAATAGAGCACCAGCCCTGGAGTCAGGAGGACCTGAGTTCAAATATGGCCTCAAACACTTAACACTTACTAGCCTGTGACCTTGGGCAAGTCACTTAACCCCAACTGCCCTCCAAAAAGCAAAAAAAAAAAAAAAAAAAAGAATCATCCTTATGCCCATGTTTCCATAGGGCAGATTTCCTAACCATCAGCAAACCAGAGACTGAGGGCTTTTCTCAACCTTCACTTACGATCTGATGAACCAAAATTTTTTTAATTTTACATGAACAAATTCATAAATTTATTTTAATAAATATTAAAATATATTAATAAATTGGTAAGTTTATTTTTTTCAGGAAACAAGATTCTTCCCTTACTCTTACTAAAAAATGGATATTTTCTATTTTGGGGGCAACTTTCACACTGGTGTTTCCTGTCAATCCCAGGACAAAGAGTAAAATCAGAAAAAAATTTAAAATATCCACTTCAAAATGAAATCCCAACCCCTACATAAGAGGCAAAGTAATGCTAAAACTTTGGTTTCTTTGGCTATGTCCCTAATTTATCTTGATGTATTTTCAATAAATCACCTCCCTGCTTGGTGAATGGTGCAATGTGTGTGGGTTTTTTGTTTGCTTTATTTATTTATTTATTTTTTTAAAGCAATTGGGGTTAAGTAACTTGCTCAAGGTTACACGGCTAGTCATTATTTATGTGTGGGTGCTCATTTTCTGAGGCCGGATTCAATGTCATGTCATCCCAACTCCGAGGCCGGTGCTCTTACTCACTGCGCCACCTAGCCGCCCCATGTTTGTTTTATTTTTGCTTTTTTTTAGTCTTTTTTTGTTTTTTGGTTTTTTTTTTGCTTGACTTTCTAAAACTTCACATTAAACGCCACAAAAATTCAAAGGTGGAACAGGTAGACTTTAGGAATCCTTGGGCATTACAAGGAATCATCCTTGTGCAGAATGCACAATTCCCTGGTGTTTGGGACTTTTCTCAAAGTTCCGTTGTAACCAATGGACCAATGCCTTTATTTCTGGTTTTAGGTGAACAAATTTATCGATTTTTGAAAAATAAATCAACAAATTTATTCATTCCTTTTATGTGAACATTTGTTAGGATAGAGGATTGAGGGGATGGCATTGCTGAGATTCTGTATGTAAGAAAGGCTTTCCTTGAGTGGCTGAACTGGAAGAAAAAAAAAATATATATATATATATATATTTATATATAGCCTATTTCCCCTCCCTCCTTCTCCCCAGGGAGACTTTCATTTCTGCCAGGAGGAATAGCAGAAAGTTGGGCTTGGGGGCCTCTACTCTGCCTTCCCCAGAGAGAGGGCATACTGGTCTACAAGTGTATCTATCTGCTCCCTTAAATACTGTTCATCTAACGGATGTGATTGTGTTCTATCTAATTTCTGCATCCCTTTGTCATTTTCATGGGAAAAGTGGTGACCCTAACCTCTATATCCAAGACTTAACCCTTTCCCCACCAAATACCAGTTCCAAAATGCTTGTTGTTGTTGTGTTGTGTTTGTTTTTCATTTTTGAAGAGTACCATGACATCAGATAAATGATGATGTGATTTGCAGACATGACTTGATTTGAGTGAGGGCAGGCCATGCAAGGTCATCAGCCTCACTTTCTTCTCCAGAGCCATCTGGGTCCAATGGCCAGATATTTATCAGGGATGCAATGGTAGACTTTGGCCCTTTTAGGCCTTTTAAGATTCTCACTTTGAGTGAGGTAATACCCATTCAGTGAATAGGTTTCTTTAAGAAGTGCATCAAGGGATAACCCCTTTAATTAAAAAAAAAAAATCATGGGGCAGCTAGGTGGCTCAGTGAATAGAGCGCTGGCCCTGGAGTCAGAAGGACCTGGAGTCAGACACTTAATCCACACAAACAAAAACCTAGCCGTGTAACCTTGGGCAAGTTACTTAACCCCAATTGCCCTAAAGGGGCGGCTAGGTGGCGCAGTGAGTAAGAGCGCTGGCCTCGGAGTTGGGATGACCCGAGATCAAATCCGGCCTCAGAAAATGAGCACCCACACATAAATAATGACTAGCCGTGTCACCTTGAGCAAGTTACTTAACCCCAATTGCTTTAAAAAAAAAAAAATCAAACTGGGTGGGGAAGATCCTCAGGGTTGCTAGTCAAAAAAGAAACAGTTACTATTGACATTCATTCTGAGTCAGGAGGGCCCAAAATATAGCCATTAAGTGGTGCTTGGGATGGGACCTATTGTGGTTCAATCTATGGGCTCCAAAGTGAAATGGGTTTAAGGTTTGGTAAGAAAGAAAGACAGACAGAAAGAAACACATAAAGAAAGAAAGATAGGAAAGAAGGAAGGAATCTAGCCAGTAAATCCCAAGGTAACCGGGCAGCTTCCAGCCCCCACAATTTACCTTCCTTTGGAAAGGAGAAAGAGAGGGAGATGGAGAGGGAGAAGGAGAGGATGAGCTGAGTTGTCCAACTGATGGAGTCCCCATTTCTAGTTTGATGATTATTATTTTTTTTTAAATTAAAGGGGCTATCCCTTGACTCACTTCTTAAAGAGACCTATTTACTGAATGCATGTTATCTCACTCAAAGTGAGAACCTGAAAAGGCCTTAGCCTAAAAGGACCAAAGTCTCCCATTGCATCCTGGGTCATCTCTAGTGGTCCTGATGAATATCTGGCCACTGGCCCAGATGGCTCTGGAGGATAAAGTGAGTCTGGTGACCTTGCACAGCCTTCCCTCACATGATGGCAACTGCCTGCTCTTCTCAAGTTTTCCCAGAGTCTTTTCCTTCAGCAGCCAGAAGTGGTATTGGCCTCTTCCATTTCCTCCCTTGAAGGCAGAAGCCAGGACTGCTGAGAACTGAAGATTTTGCCTCTCATCAATTCCAGCCCACCCCTTTTCTAGAGCAGGGTCTTCATCCCCATCAATAAGGAGA
Organism: Gymnobelideus leadbeateri; assembly: GCA_011680675.1. Taxonomy (NCBI): domain Eukaryota; kingdom Metazoa; phylum Chordata; class Mammalia; order Diprotodontia; family Petauridae; genus Gymnobelideus; species Gymnobelideus leadbeateri. The sequence continues at coordinate 213,553 of WOXC01009024.1, read as the reverse complement.
GTTTCACAACAGTGGGTTCTGGGACAGGGCTATACCTTATTTTTACAAAGAATTGCATTTTTCTATTTTGAGGGACAACTCTTTTTGCAAATGGTACTTCCCAGCATCCTCAGCCATGTGGAAGAAAATCAGAAAAAATTCTAAAAATAGCCACTACAAAATAAAATCCAAACCCATATTACAGAGATTCATTGGCAAGAAAAGTCTTTGTACAGTTTGGCATGCCCTGAATTCTACGTATCTTTATGCATTTTCAATAAATTACCTATTGGGCACCAGCAATGGTGCATAGTTTCCATTCAATCTTCAGTTCTTTGAGTATGACTTTGTAAAGCCTCACAGTAAGGGGGACAAAAATGCTAAAGAGGAGAGTAGTAGCTGTTAGAATTCTTGGGAAGTTGCCAGGAATTATTCTTGTACGACTGCTTTGTGTGGGCAGCATGCCCAACCCCCCAGCAGCCAGAGGCCAAGGGTCTTTTGTCAATCTTTCCTGGAAACCAATGGACCAATGCCTTTCTTTCTGATTTTAAATAAACAAATGTGTTAATTTATTTTTAAATAAATCTACAAGGTTATTTATTTTTTAAACAAAATAATTCTATTTTCTTATTTTTTCAAAGAAGCAGATATTTTCTATTTTTGAGGCAACTTGTTTTTCCAAAATGGTGTTTCTCAACATTCCCTACCCCATTTTTATTATTAAAGATCCTACCAAGACATTCTAAAGCAGATCAGATTGCAGCAAGATTGTATACCTCTCTTAAGCCACACAAAATTCTTCGCATTTCCTTTTTTTAGTTGCCATGTCTCAATTTTAGCTCATTTTGAGCTAGAGGTTCACTAAGACCACCAGGTCACTTTGAAACGAACTGTTGTCTAGTCATACCTCTCCTGTTAATTGAATCCTAGGACCATAAAATCAGATCTGGAGGGGACCATAGAGATAATCAAGTCTAAGTATCTTCATCTTACAGATAAAGAAAATAAGGCCAAATGACATTAAGTTGCTTTCTTAAGGTCATGCATGCATTAAGTAACAGATGTAGGCTTTGACTTACATAAGTTCCCAAAGTAGGTGATACCACCCTCTAGGGGGGGCTGGAATGATCTAGGGGGGCAGGAATAGCCTCAGGTACAATTGGGGGTCATTGAATAAAAATGAGGGGGCAGTAGAAGAATAAAGAAAGAAGAGGAGAAAATTTTGAAAAACCATATATGTATATGTTTCATCTGTTGTGTAATAGAATTAAAGTCATAGTTAGTGCTTGCATTATTTTTCAAATAAACACACAAAATGAAAGTTATAACAGATCAGTGGTCAAGTTTGTTGACAGGTCTTAACAAGTAAGTGTTGGCAGATGAGCATGTTGTGCATTGTCAGGAAGTCCAGCATGCATCAGCAGGAATATGTAAATGTAATGACTTGTTTACAATATGACATTGTATGTTTTTATGATGCAATATTGCATCATCAAAATTTCAATGCAGGGAAAAACCCACACATCTATAATAAATTATTGAATTGAAGATAAGTCATTTAAAAATATTTTTTAAATGATGCAATTAAAAAAACATTAAAGGGTTAAAGAAAGTAGATTTCTTGGCAGGGTGGAGTAATATTTTTAAAGAGGGGTCTTTAGTTTGGGAATCTTTGCTCTAGAGATAGTATTTTATTTATTATGTATTTCAATTCAATTCAATAAATATCAAATATCTATTGTGTGCCAGGTACTAAATGTGTGCTAAATGATGAGGCTACAAATTAAAAAAAAAAAAAGCACCTGTCCTTAAGGAGATTACAGTCTAATGGGGGCAAGGCCATACACAAAAGGAAACTGAAAACTAGGGAGGGGATCACTAGTGTTTACCTGGTGTATGGGCACAATGTTACATGGAATCAAAACTGAGAAGATCTACTGATGGAAAATGGGGGAATACCTAGGAACTCCTGATCTGAGCCCTCTGTAAAGGAAGGCTTTAGGAGGAGGTTATTGCTCTATTCTCTAGCCCTTCAATCAGAGGGTAGAGGCAACAATCAGAGGCTATTAAGAAAGTGCCGATTATAAAAAACTGAGTCATCATCATGGTGATGAGATCTCAGACAATTAGTTTATCCTGGGGGAGACATGATGTTCCACGAAGTAAAAACCTAGCAGAGTTGTTGATGGAAAATGGAGAGCAACTTGGAAAGGATTAAAATTACTCTGATGAATGGGCAGGACAGCACTTAGGAAATTTATTGCAGCAATAGTCTATTTAACACACTATGCTGCTTCATTCAGAAACTCTATAACTGATTTTTGAAACCAAAAAAGGACTTAATTTGTTATTATCAAATTTCATCTTATAAATTTGGCCTTTTGTTCTTTTCCATTGAGATCTTTGGGAATCTTGATTCCATGATCCAATGTATTACCTAGAGAGGCAGCATGGTGTAGTATAAGGAGCTTGGGACATGAATTCAGAAGGGATTTGATATTTACCAGTTGAGTGACCATGAGCAAGGCATTTAATATTCCAGAACCTCAATGTACAAAATGAGGATAATAATAAGAGGTAATCTCTCTCAGGGTTGTTGTGAGGATCAGTCAATCAAAAAGCATTTATTAAAATATCTACTATATGCTTGGTACTGGAAATAAAAATACAATAGCGAGATACCCTCAAGGAGCTTCCACTCTACTTGGGGGTTACAACATATTTATAGACAGGTAAATGTAATTTGTAAACAAAATAAGTGCAAAGTGATTTTGATGGAGTCACTAACAACTGGGGAGGGAGTTCAGGAAAGATCTAAAGGAGTTAGCACTAGAACTACGCCTTAAAAGGAGTTAAATTTCCAAGAAGTAAGGATGTGGAGCATTCTAAGGACAGGGAACAGGCTTGGAGACAAGAGATGAAATGTCTTGAAGAAGGAATAGCAAATAGGCCAAGATCACAGGAATGTAGAATGATGAGTAATATGTAACTCATGTGGAAAGATAGTTTGGAGACAAATAATGAAGGGCCTTAAATGCTAATAAGAGGAGTTTGTTTATTGTCCTGAAGGCAAAGGAAAGCCATCAAAATTTCTTGACTCCCTGAGAAAGGGAGTGACATGATCAGACTAGTGCTTTAGGAATATCAGTTCTGTAGCTCTGCAGAGGCTGGATTCCAGATGAGAGACTGGATGTGTAGTGATCCATTTGAAAACTATCACTATAGTCTAAGTGAGAGGTGATGTGGGCCTATACCAGAGTGGTTGTGATGTGAGTGGTGAGAAGGGCGTGGAAGCAAGAAATGACGTGAAGATAGAATCAATAAGACTTTGAACTGATTGAATGATTATAGGATGTAAGTGAGAGTGCAGAGTCAAGAATGACTTTTATGTGGCAGATCTAAGAGACTGGTACTATAGTGGTGCCCTTGGCAGAAACAAAGGCTTGACAAGTCTTAACGTAACATAGAAATATCAGTTAATATTATTACCTATATCTTCAAATTTTGCATCATCAGCAAACTTGATAAGAATGCTATTTATAAAGATAAGAATGGGGACTGTACCTGGAATTTCATTTATAGCCTTAGAGTTGCCTAGAGCAAGGAGAGTTTGAGGGTCACAAGGCCAGTATGAATCAGAGGTAGGTCTTGAAACCCATGTCTTCATCTCTCTGAGACCAGTTTATCATATATTACATCATCAAAATTACTGATAAAAGTATTGAAAAGGTTGGGGTCAATGGCAGATCCCTAGGGAATTCCACTAGAAACCAGTTGAAGATACTCATTAATTTCTCTTTGGACCCAGTCATTCAACCTGTCTAATGGGAATACCAGGCAGCCCACATCCCTTTATGACATCTACAATAAGAACATGAAAGATTTTGTGAAACATTTTGTTGAAATCCAGATGAACTATTGGCATTTACTTCACCTACTAATCTGGTGAGAAGGCAAGTAATTGCAAAAAAAAAAAAAAAAAAGGAAATGAGGTCATTCTGGCAAGATCTGTTCTTGATGAAACCACTTTAGCTTTTAGAGATCACCATTGCTTTTTTTTTTTTTTAAGCTATTGGGGTTAAGTAACTTGCTCAAGGTTACACGGCCAGTCATTATTTATGTGTGGGTGCTCATTTTCTGAGGCCAGGACCAGTCCCAGGTCATCCCAAAGCTGGGGCCGGTACTCACTGCGCCACCTAGCTGCCCCACTATTGCTTCTTCTAAGTGATCTCCAACCAGCTATTTATGATGTTCTAGAATATTGCCAGGAACAAAATGAAGCTCACAGGTCTATAGTCTGAAGATGCCAAACAACTTCCCCTTTTACTGAAATTTGATAGATTATTTGCCTTCAGTCCAGTAGCACATCTCCCTTTCTTTACAATCTTCAGAGCACCACAAATGCAAATACATACATCCTTCATCCTTCATTTTCTTTTTTTGTACATTGAGATAGATTTGATATAGACTTATTTACCTAAAGTCATTGAAGGCATCTAGGTGCTTTCTTATTCTCTCCTCATTTATTTGTCTTAGACCTAAGTTACTGAAAATTTACTGATAGGAAATCTCATCAAATGGAATACAGACATATTGGTGAATTAAGAAATACTAATCACAATCAGAGACAGTTAAAATTTAGGCTTAACTAATAATTGTTTTTTGCTACATTTTTCCTGTTAAATCATTCTCCAAAGCTCTACTCAGATGTCAGACTCCAATTATTACTAAGATTGTAGGTAGCTTTTACTACTGGGAAAAAAAGTATTAAGATTCAATTCAATTCACAAAAACATGGATTTTGAACTGGAGGGGACCATAGAAGACATCTAGTCAAATCCTTAGTTTTTTAGTTGAGGAAAAACCACACAATCAGCGACAGAGTCGGAACTTGAACTCAGGTCCTTTGACTCCAAATCCAGGGGTCTTTCCATTGCAGCAGGCTGCAACAAACTTTGATTAAACGCCTACTATTTTGAGAAGAGGTCTAGAAGAGATAATATGTACGTGTAGCCCATGCCCTTTATAATTGCCCTTTCTTCCCCTTTTGTGGAGCATGCTTAGTTGTCGTTTTTTTGGTGACCACACCATTTTTCTGGTGACCCCATGGAAATTTGATCTTGTGCCGATATCTTCTACCTGCTTTGGGCTAAGTATGACTCATTGCTGGATTAACAGCCTTCCTCCCACTCACCTCCCACCCCACCCCCCACACCCACATTTGTTTCTGAGCCAAAAACCAAAGATGCCTCAGGTTGTCATACTTGGTAGAAGAGGCAGCTTCTGGCTTGGGTGGGGGTTGGGGGAAGTATCTCTTGAAGATAGCTCTTGAGAAGACAAAATGACAGCAACAAAAAAAGACAAAAGTGTAATTCTACTTGACACTCTAGTCCCTAGGGTTGCTTTGTGGACCCAACTACTCAGATTATACTAATGGCCCATGACTGACTGGCTTCTCTTTTGGTGTTTCCTTTCCTCTAGCATTGATTCTCTTTAGCTGGAATACTCTCTCTCATCTCTGCCTCTGGATTCCCTGGCTTCTTTCAAGTTCCAGCAAAAATCTCACCTTCTACAGGAAGCCTTTCCCAATCCCTCTTAATTCTCTGTTGATTTCCTCCTATTTATCCTACATATATCTTGTTGGTAAACCGCTGCTTGTCAGTTGTCTCACCCATTAAATTTTGAGCTCCTGGAGGGCAGGAATTTTTACTTTTCTTTATATCCCCCTGTGCTTGACATATAGTAAGTACTTCATAAATGTTTAATGGCTGATTGATGCCATAGGAAGAGTCATCATGGAAAAGGGAGGGGCCTCTGGAAAGAAGATCTTGTTCAATCAAACGGCTCATTGAAGTTGAACTTGCAACAACTTTTTATGTTCCAATGAGGCTTGAATATTAGTCTCATAAATAATTATAATAGTTGTGATAAGTTACTGGATTCTGTTTCAATCATCCTATGACTATTGCTTAGTATTCTATTTCCTGTGTTGGAATAAACTACCTATTCTACACCTGATTTATGTTTGTACATTATGTTTGTACTTTTGTTCCTTACCTTCCTCCCCTTTTTTGGGGGGGAAACTCTAGACCTGAATTCAAATTTAACCTTAGACACTTATTGGCTGTGTGACCTGGGGCAAGTCACTTAACCACTTTACCTCAGTTTCCTCATCTCTGAAATAAGGATCATACTTCCCAGGATTTTCATGAAGACCATATGAAATAATAATTGTAAAGCCCTTAGCACAGTGCTTGGCACATATTAAGTGCTATATAAATCTTAGCTGCTATTATTATTATTATAATTATATGCTAGCTATTACTGTTGTTATTGTTCAAAGCAACATTGGTGAGATACCAAGGAATGTGAAAATTGGGGAGCCTACTACAAGCTGAAATCTGGGCAAACGGATGCCAAGTAAAGGACATGGACTGGTGCAGACCACCAGCCTCTCTGGCCTCTGCTGAATGGTGTCTAACTGGCCCCTTTGCTTTTTTGTTGTTCAGTTGTTTCAGTTGTATCTGACTCTTCATGACCCCATTTAAGGTTTTCTCAGCAAAGATACTGGAGTGGTTTGCCATTTCCTTCTCCAGATCATTTTACAGATGAGGAAACTGAGAAAATAGGGTTAAGTGACTTGCCCAGGGTCACACAGCTAGGAAGTATGTGAGACCAGAGTTGAACTGAGGAAGATGAATCTTCCTGATTCCCAGACCAGTGCTGTAGGCACTGCACTACCTAGGTGCCCTGTCACTTTGCTAGACACCTAAATACCTACACGGAGCACCATGTAAAATACATTGAGAAGCTGAGAAAGGGCGTGTCACTACTGGAAGGAGGAGAAGGGAGAGGAAGGAATCAGAGAGAGCTCCGGAGTCAATGGGATGTGTGTGTGTGTTCACAGAACTTGAACACCTAACTGCCCTGGCATCTCTCAGAGATAACACTGTAGGGTTTCTACTGTTGATAATGAGAGGAGCTGAGACATTGGACAGCTAAATTTGGTTAGCTCCCCAGTAGTAGGAGTGGGAGTGTTTGTATGAATACTGCCTGAGTAGCCATTCTAGTCTAAAGTTGGAGGGAAGAGGAGTGTATCGTTTCCCTTCTCAACTCAAGCAACACATTGCCATCGGCATGTACCAACACTTTTGATGTTATTTTTGTGGTCATCCAATGCTTAATTTTGGAGCAATAGGACAGCCTAATTGGACAGGATTAGAACTCAGAAGTCCCACCTTCTTCAGTGCACATATCCTCCTTGGGTTGTCAGTTCCAAAAAGCTTGGAGCAAACATGGATGACCTCAATTGAGGGAAAACTCTATCATAAGTAATAGAAATCAGGGAATAACCATGGCAGCTAGGTGGCTCAGTGGATAGAGTTCTGGGCCTAGAGACAGGAAGACCTGAGTTCAAAGCTGGCCTCAGACACTTACTAGCTGTGTGAGCCTGGGCAAGTCACTTCACCCTGTTTGCCTCAGTTCCTCATCTGTAAAATGGGCTGGAAGGAAATGGCAAACCACTCTAGTATCTGCCAAGAAAACCCCAAATGGGGTCATGAAGAGTTTGACACAACTGAAAAACAACTGAACAAACAACACGTGTGATGAATATATTAACTCTCCTTAAAAATTAGATCCATCTCATAGAGAGGCCTCACTGCAAAATAACACGTCAGCTGTATGGTTGAAAGCACAGGTAAGAAAGAAAAAAATAACTAAAAGGGTGCCACATCAATATAATTTGATTTGGAGAAAGTTTTGAAAAATGCATAGGACTGTAGATTTAGAGTTGGATGAGACCTTAGAGGTCATTTAGTAAAAATCCATGGTTTTTACAGAAAAGGAAACCGAGGCTCAATGAAATAACTTGTCCAAGATCACATGGGCAGTAAGTAGTAATAACAAGTGACATTTATAGAGTGCTTTAAGCAGGGCAAAGCACTTTGTATAGTTTACACTATTTGACCTTTATAACAACCTTATGAGATCACAGCATCATAGGCATTATTATCTCCCTTTTATTGAGAAGGAAACTGAGATTTTGAGCTCATCACCCCCTTCCTGATCACACAGCTAATAAGAATCAGAGGTGAGACTTGAATCCAAGTTTTGCTGACAATCCACAAGTCCAGCCTTCCACCTACTAAATCATAAAAGTCGTAGAGCAGTGATTTTAAATAACTAGCCCTAGAACCTTAACCTTATTCTATGTGATGCCTTTGGCTGTCTGGTGAAGCCTACATATGGACCTCTTCTCAGAATACTGTTTTTTAAAGGCAGAAGATAAAATACATTGGATTACAAAGGAAACCAATTACACTGAAATGAAGTTATCAATATATATACATATATATATATGCATATATATATATATATATTTTATAAGTTCATCGACTGAAGTTAAGAACCCCTGATTTATAGAATATAATAGTTCTTAGTCAAAGAAAGCTAATCTCTTTCCTCTTATGTACCGAGGGAAAGAATCTTCAAGCCACACAATCTCAAAGTTGACTTTGTGAAAACAAGTGAAGCCTTTTTATTTGTTTGTATTCATCTCCATTGACAGAAATAGCCCTTTGGTGATCATTTTCTTATTTCCTTCCTGTATACATGCACAAACTGTCATCAGTGGTCTAAGGCACACCCTTTCACTTAAGGGTCTGGCAGGAAGGAGGGAGGGCTGTGTGTGAATCTGTCAGTGATATTGTCAGATCCACAGAAGAGAGGAACGTTTCTTTGTTTTTCTCTACAGTGTGTGACTTCAAAAACATTCTTTTTCATTCCTTCCCTCCTCCCCTCCCCCTTTTCCATGTCTAACCCCAGCAGACCCTCTAGGGAAAGGTTTGCTGCTTGGAATACAGACTTGCTGCTTCCCTGTGTTAGCAAGGCCATCTCAGGCTGAGTTTAAGGTGAGAGGGATGAGTATTCTAGTCCTTGTTGGTGAGATTCAGCCCCCTTTCAGCTGAATGGGAAAGATTCTTTGACTTTGTAGATCTAGAGAAATTTTTAACCCTACTCAGGCTGTGCAGTGGATAGAGTACTGCTCTCGGAGTCGGGAAGACCTGAATTCAAACATATTCAGACACTTATAAGCTGTGTGAGCTTGGATAAGTCACTCAATCTCTGTTTTCTCATCTGTAAAAATGGGGATAATAATAGCCTTTACCTTCCAGGGTTGTCTTGATGATCAGATGACATAGTAATTGTAAAGTACTTGGCATGTAGTAAGGTCTAATAAATGTTAACTGTTAGCTATCATTATTCTCCCCCTTACCAGAGAACTGATTAAAAATAAAGTGATTTTTTTTTTAAAAGGAGCAAAATTTAAATGATACTGTGTGCTGTTAAGAAGCAGGCATATACTGGTCAAGGAATTTGATTACTCAAGGCAGTGACTCATTCAGCAAGTATGAAGTATTTGCGGTTAAGAGAGAAACTTTTGCCAGAGAATGACTAAAATCTATTGGCAGCATCTTGAAAGGAGTCATGACTGGGTCCAAACAGAGAATACGCAAGTGTGCCTTATGCCTCACCCCCACCTCCTTCTACTGAATCAGATCTGAGAGGAAAGACGTGTGGTCTTTGTTTATGGTGCATCATTACAACGTGAGCTGGGCCCCAGGGGCATTTCCAACCTCCATCTTCACCGGAATCAGGTTCCTGAATATATTTCCTCATTTGGGCTTGGTTGTCTTTTATGTACATGTGTGAATGTGTGAGTGTGCATGTGTGTGCATGTATGTTTCTATTTAGTAGAAGGAATGAGCTGGGTGGTGCATATGGTGAAGGACATTCAGTCTTGACACTGTATGGGAAAATTTAGCAGAAAGAGACATCAGATTTTACTTTTCCCTGGCCCATATATATACTCACTGATACTTCAGGATAGTCAGCTACATAGTGTAGTCATGGATAGAACACTGGACTTGGAGACAAGAAGACCTGAGTTCAAATTCTGTGATACTTATGAGTATGTAACTCTGGGTAAGCCAACCTCTCTCAGCCTCAGTTTCCTTGTCTGTAAAATGGGAATGATAATAAAAGCATCTACTTCACAGGGTATTTGTGAGAACTAAATAACATAAAATGTGTAGAGCATTTTTTAAACCTCTACATTCCACATAAATGCTATATAAAAAGCATAAAGTGCTAAATAAACACTACTACTATTTCTGCCATTGATGCTGCTGCTACTACTACTACTACTACTACTACCACTACTACTACTATTACCACTACTAGGTGTTCAGGGAGGACTAGTAAACTCTGATGTGAGGTCTTGCAGAGCCCTTTTCAGGGCTTCTCATTCACCTTTGGTGTCCATCTTCACCCAACTCTCAGCTGTGTCTCCAAGAAGCTGTAACATGTGCAGTGGCCACATCCCAATAAAATTGGCTTGGCAAATAGATTGGCTAAATCAGGCTAAGGATAACTGACAGGCCTTAACCATGTTGATGAGTTATGGGGGGTGTTTACCCTAAGCATGTGAGGACTTCTCCCATGAGAACAACTTGTTCCAATAACCATAAAGGCTGCTGAAGTAGACACTATGGAGTACTTAAAGCTTGGTTTGACAACAGAGACACTGAGGTCATTCACTGCCTCCCTAACCATCATCAGTTGTCTTGACTTTTGTTTTACCACTGGACTTAGATGACTTTGGAATAGAGTGAAGCTGATGACTTTGTACATCGCTGCCTCACTTAAATTCAATTCATGGGCAAGTCAAGACATCGCTTTCATGATGTCATTCAAAAAAGAAAGGACAAACAACAATTACTACTACTACTACTATAGCTACTACTTCTACTACTACAACAACTACTACTACTGCTACTACTACAACTACTACTACTGCTGCTACTACTACAACAACTACTCCTACTCCTATTACTACAACTACTACTTCTATTACTGCTACTACTACAACAACTACTATTATTACTACTACAACAACTACTACTACTGCTGCTGCTGCTACTGCTACTACTACTACTACTTCATTCACTCTTCTCAGGACTGTAACTGGGATTTTTTTGGTAGGAAAGGTGACCCCGGCTGGGGTAAGGAGGGAGTAGTGGTGAGTGAGATAAGAACCTGATATACTATTGTAAGGGAAGAAGGATGTGCTTTGCTGTTCCCCCACCTCCAACCCCCAGAAAATCATCTGATCTCATACATTTCAAGCCAACAAATATTGAAACACCTACTGTGTTTAAGGCATCTTAGGAGATAGGACTGGGACTGGAGCTGTGATTTCATTGATATAGGGGCTTCCCAGCTGAGGAAACCCTCTCTCCCAGTGCAGTTGCCATCATCTTTAGAAATTAGTCTTGAGACTTTATTCTATTACTCTAGAGAATTGCTTCAAGCACTGAGAGGTTAAGTGATTTGCCCAAGGTCATACAACCATTATGTGTAAGAGGTCCACCTTGGAACTAAGTCTTCCTGGCAATGAGGCCAATTCTCTGTCCCTATGCCATGCTGCCCCACAGGCCCAGGAAAATGCAAAGAGAAAACAAACAAGCAAAAAATAACCCCAATTCAAGGAGCTTAGGGTCTGCTGGGATAAGACAATATGTAAACAGATAATTATATACAACATAGTTTGAGTATCAACATTTGAGGGTATCTGAAAAGATTTCCCATAGAAGGTAGAGCTTGAGCTGAATCTCAAGAGAAAATTAGGGAGATGAAAGTGAGGAAGGAGTATATTACAGGAATGAGGAATAGCCCATGAAAAGCCATAGGAGTGGAAGATGGAGCCTCAAGTTTGGAGAACAGTAAGGCTAGATTGTCTCAAATACAGAACGTGTGAAAGGGAGTAATGTGTGATAAGTCTGGAAAGGGAGGATGTGGCATGATTCTGAAGGGCTTTCAATGCTAATCTTAAGAGTCCACATTTTGTTTTAGTGACACTACTGAGCCCAAGAAGCTTTCAGAGCAGTAGAGTGACATAGTCAGAATCATGCCTTGGGAAGATTAGTTTGACAGCTCAGTAGAGGACAGCGTGCTGGGTCTGGAGTTAAGAAGATTCTTCTTTCTGAGTTCAAATCTAGCCTCAGGTACTTACTAGCTGTGTGACCCTGGGCAAATCACTTAGTCCTGTTTACCTCAGTTTACTTATCTGTAAAATGAGCTGGAGAAGGAAATAGCAAACCACTCCATTATCTTTGCCAAGAAAATCCCAAGTGGGGTCATGAAGAGTTGGACCAACTGAAACAGCTCAACAATAACAAAGAAGATAGATTTGAGAGAAGAGAAGAAGCTGGAACCAGGAAGATTGATTAGGAGGCAGTTGTAATAGTCTAGGATGGTGGCTGTGTGAATGGAGAGAAGGGTACAAATGTGAGAGATCTCATGGAGGTAGAATTGATAAGACAAGGTGATTGGATGCGTTATGGCGGGTGAGGGAAAGAAAGGAATCAAAGATGACCCTAAGATTGTGAGTGACTGGAAAGATGACAGTCATTCACCAGAGAGATATGTAGAGAAGGGATAGGTTCAGTGGAGGGGAGATAATCAGTTTCATTTTGGATATATTGAATTTGAGATTCCTGTGGGGCTTTCAGTTAGTGATATCCAATAAGAAGTTATAAATGTGGGACTGCACATCAGGAGGGAGATTAGGGCTATATATAAAGAGAAATTGGGTGCTGTTTGCAAAGAGATGATAATTTGAACCCACAGCAGCCAATAAGACTGGAGCACCGACAGATAGAGTGTCGATTGCTTGGAGGTGGAAAACTCCCTGCTTCCTCTCACCCCCAGGTTTAAAAATTAGGGGTTGTCTGCTGCATTCATACCTTTGCTCCCTACCTCACACATGGTAGTCATTTAATGACTGTTTGTTTATAGACTAGGAATCATAGTGTCATAGATTTAGGACTGGATGGTTATGTAGTCCAATCACATTTGTTTAATAGATGGGGAAACTGAGGAATAGAGAAGTTAGATGACTAGACTCTGGTGGAGGGGCAGAGACTGGAGTGCTGGTACTCCTGCCCTTTCCATGTCACCCTTCTGAACATGGACCTTAGCTGTTCCCCCATGCCTATGGCTTCAGTTGTGGTTAAATTCAGCTGCACTTGGGACAAAGTCCTGTTTGCCCTACCTTGGTTACAACTCTTTCCTCTAATAGCATGGAAAGGTCACAATCTATCCATGCCTTTTCATCCTATTCTATTCTTGTCTATGCCTTGCCATAAGACCCTCCATGGGTTGGAGGATGGAGGTTGGGGAAGTCCATCCAATGCTTAAATCTCGAGAGTAGATCTCTTGGCATTTCATGGGTATCCGTGCAATATATAGACCATCCATCTGTAATCACTTGCTGTAGGATCATAGATTTTGAGCTAGAAGGGAACTTAGAAGCCATTGAATCCAAGTTCCTCATTTAACAGATGAGAAAACTGAAGTGCAGAGAGGTTAAGTGACTTGCCCACAGTCACACAGCTACTAAGTGTCTGAGGCAGAATTTGAATTCAGGTCTTGCAAGTCTAACAACCTATTCATGGGCTACCTAGTTGTTTCTGATTACATGTCCCACATCTTTTTTTGGTATTATAACTCTCTGATCACGCCTGTCCCCTTTGGTTTTGTGCAAAATTTTTCATCAGTAATGGAATATTTAAATAGAAAATATGCTTTTATTTGAAAGTTTTCATATCCAATACATTGCCCTTCAAAGGACTGTGTGCCAGAAAGGAAAGAGCCCCAGATTTTGAATTTAAAGACAGTGTCAGAATCACTGTTCAGCTACTTACATCTGGTGTGACCTTGAGTAAATCACTTTACCTATTATCTCTCCTGGCTTCAATTTGTCATTAAAAGGACTGAGGAATTAGACTCTATCTCTAAAGTCCCTCCCAGCTTTAAATCCTATAATCCAAAGTCATGGGGAAATTATTAAGACTATTCACATCTCTTTAATTTGTCTTCTATAATAAGGTTCCACTATGAAAGAATAAGGCGGATTTCCATAAAGTAGACGTGAAAATCAGTCTCATTACTTTGTAATTCAAAGACTTTTCTTAGTCTTCAGTACTTTGTATGAATCTCTCCAGTCATTTGTGTATTGTCTTGTGCTGGTCATTTGCATGGTTTTATAGTCCCCTTACTAGATTTCATGTTCTACCCATGAAATAGGTGCTTAGTAAAATTTTTAAAAATTTAAATTGAATAGATAGCTGTAACATGTATGTGTATGTATATATGTGTATGGGAGGCAGCTAAGTGGTTCAGTGGATAGAACACTGGGCCCGGAGTCAGGAAGACCTGGATAAATCGCTTAACCTCTATTTGCCTTAGTGTCCCCATCTGTAAAAGGGGCATAATAATACCCAGAGTTGTTGTGAGGATCAAATGAGATGGTAATTATGAAGCACTTAGCATAGTGCCTGGCACATATTGAAAGGCCATCATTAATTCATTTCTTAAAGAATCTGTGATTTTGAACAAGTTGAATGGGACCTCAGAGACCATCTGCTCTGATCCATACCCAAAAGGAACATGGGAAGTGGATAGAGTGCTGGATGTGGAGTTAGGAAGACCTCTTTCTGAGTTCAAATCTAACCTCGGGTACTTACTAGCAATGTAGTCCTGGGCAAGTCATTTAACCCTGTTTGCCCTAGTTTCCTCATCTGTGAAATGAGTTGGAGAAAGAAATGTCAAACCACTCCAGTATCTTTGTAAAGAAAACACCAAATGGGATCACAAAGAGTTGGACAAGAGTGAAAAATAGCTTCTGCCTGAGACTTCCAAAGAGGTCTATCACTTCCTAAGACAGATCATTCTGTTTTGGAAAAGCTCTAATTTTGTTAGGAAGTTTTTCTTAATATCAAACCTAAAATTGCCTCTATGATTTCCCCCCATCACTCCTTGTTCTGCCCTCTAGAGCCAAACAGAGCAAAGCTAAGCCTTCTTCCATATGACAGCCTGTCAAATGCTTGAAGACAGCTAGCCTGTCCCCCTTGAGTCTCACGATTCACAATCCTTTCACAACTCTAAGCTTTAGTAGACAATCAGATCTTGAATCTTTCCGATTTGTTCTGTCCAATAAAATTCATCACCAGGTGTCCAGTGTTCTGGTGATAAGCCTCATCAAGCTTAGCTGGGCTGGTCTCTGGACAGCAGTCACACAGGCTGTCACTGGGATTTTATTGAAAGCATTTCCAAATTAATGGGACCTGCCAGAGCTCATGTTTCATGGACATTACCTTAGAGAACTCAAATTCATCTCTGCACCATCATCATGTATTATCATAGAACCTTAGTGGAGGCCCTAATTGATAAAGATCCCAAGATGGAATTTTACTGTCATGTAACTGATTAAGCAGGGTACAGAGTTGATAAAATATACCTTAATACTCACTTTCACAGATTTTGACAGTTCTTCATAGAAAAGGTTTAAGATACTATATTCCTGGTTCTAGTAGAGATGAGTCCATGAATTCACATCCACATATGTACACACATGCACATATACACACATATACATATATGGTTAGAGACTGGATCTGTGATTCCATTAGCATAGGAAATGCCTGGATAAGGAAACTTTACCAATGCAGATCAACAACTGTTATGCAAGGTATAGTCTTGGAGAGTTACTTTGGGTACCAACAAGTTAAACAATTTGCCCAGGGTTATTTAGCTAGTATGGGTCAGAGGCAAGATTTGAACATAGGACTTCCTAGTTCCAAGGTCAACTCCAATCCACTATATAATATGTATGTACACATATAACATATTAAATATATGTGTGTATATGTATACTATTGTAATGGGAATGGGAATATAAAGATCTTCGCTGCCCCTTAATAGACCTAGGGGGGAGTTTGAAGACCTCCCTTGCTTTGAAAATAAACTCTGCCCCCTAATAGGCTGAATGTGATCACATGGAGCCTGTGATGGAGGGAATTTGCTGAAGGGAAGCAGAGCCCACAGGAAGCTTCCCTGCTGTGAAGATAAACTCTGCCCCCTGATAGGCTGAATGTGGTCACATGGAGCCTGTGATGGAGGGAATTTGCTGAAGGGAAGCAGAACCCACAGGAAGCTGGGAGCCAGAGCCAGAGAGATGGTGGGAGAGAGAGGTGCTCAGCAAGGAGAGAGAGAGGTTTGTGAGTAAATATTGATCTAATATTAGTTTGTGGGAAGGCTGAAAGATACTATGGCTCTCAGTATTATTATAGCTTCTTAATATCTTTGGTACTATGATGGAATCAGCTTACTGGTTTTGGGATTTGGTTTTCTGGTATCTAAATAAACGCTTCAGCTCTGACCTCTATATGCAGAGTTTGGTATATTTTGTGATCAAATGTCATGTGACATTTATAGTCATGGTCTTGATCATGATCATGGGCATTGTAAATATTGCATCGGCACTACAATTATATAAATATATGTGTTTGTGTACATATACACAGATGTATGTATATTTACATATGCAATGTGTATTGTGTAATTATATGTGTGTACACACATGTACATACATACATACATACATACATACATACATACATACAATCTTAAATCTCTGGCACTGATCAAATCTTAGGTCCAGATCATACACATAAAATATACACATACACACTCACACATATAAGCACACACACATACATTCACATTTATGAGTGTTGTATGTGTATACACATACATACATACATACATGTAACCTTAAATCTCCTGTGCTGAACAAATCATAGATCCAGAACCTATACACACATGTTCACATTCATAAGTATATATTACACATATATATGTGCATACATGTATGTATATACACATATACATGTAATCTTAAATCTCTGGCACTGATCAAATCATAGGTCCAGATTTTTATACACACATACATAGAATCACATTGAGTATATATTCTACATATATTATATATAGACATATATACATGCACACACACGCATGTAACCTTAAATCTCCTGCACTGACCAAATCATAGGTCCAGACTGTATATGTACATATATATTCACACTCATATGTATATATATCCCACATATTTGTGTGTATGTGTATGTATATATTCCATTAATATTACACACACATACACACACACACACACGAGTCTGGACTTATGATTTTATCAGTGTAGGGGACTCCTAGTGTGCAACCACCCTCCACCAATAGAGAATAGCAATTAGTATGTAACATTCAATTTTATAGAGTTTCCTGGGGCAATAAGAGTTTCGGTGACTTGCCTGGAGTCACATAACTAGTATGTGGCCATCCTTCCTCTATGTCATGTCTTGTCTCATATGCTTATGTATTCTTTTGTAATTTTCCATACTGTGTATGTGCATTAACGTTCTGTGCTAATGAGGTAGCTAGGAGCCTTAGCAGATGAAGTGGGGTGGAAGACAAGGTTTCTGAGAGTAAAGGGAGTCCTATCAACCAATGTGATCTTTGTTCCCTTGCTTCTACATCTGTCCTTGGCCTTTTAGTACTAGTGTCTGAAGGCAGGAACACATCATTAATCTTCTCATATCCACAAAAAGGCTAGAGGTCACGTCCCAGGGAGGATTAAACCAGGCTCTGTGATATCCTCTTAGACAAAACTTGCTCCCCCAGGTGTAGGAGCCTGGAATTTGAATAACTAACTTAATAGCTAAAGACTAAATTTGTGCTAATGTTCTTCTTGCTGGAATGAATTATTAGCAAATATAACAAAGGACTGTAGATTTGGAACTGGAAAGGGCTGTAGAGGCCATTCAGTTCAACCTCTTCATTTTCCAAGTGAGGAAATTAAGATACAGAGCAGTAACTTGCCCAGGGACACACAGCTAAGTGTCCGAGATGGAATGTGAACTTTGGTCCTTCTGAATTCAGTGTTCTATCTGGTACTCTACATTGCCTCTCTCTGGAGGACCTGTCTACATTTGGTCAACTGTAATCATTTGTTACTTTAAGCTGAGGTATATCTTAGTTATTGGTAATGGCATTAAGAAAATATGTGCTCAGAATACACAAATTATTTCTCAATCTTGAAATTTTAACAATTTTAAAAAGAACATTTTCATAGAATCTAGAATTTTAGAGTAGGAAAGGACCTTGGAGATCATTTGGTGCGACTCTTTCATTTCACAGAGAAGAAAACTGAGACAGAGGGAGAATAAGTGACTTGCCCAAAGTCATGTAGTTAATTAGTTCAGAACCTAGACTAGAACTCAGATTTTCTAGTACTCAATCCAAGGCTCTTTTCATGACACTAATTGTGTGATAACTGATTGTGAGAACTCAAGGCAAACTAACTTTTTTTTTTTCTTTTTTGGAGGGCAGGGCAATTGGGGTTAAGTAATTTGCCCAAGGTCACACGGTTAGGAAATGTTAAGTGTCTGAGGCTGGATTTGAACTCAGGTCCTCCTGACTCCAGGGCCAGTACTCTATTCACTGTGCCACTTAGCCATCCTGAATTATAATTTTTTAAAAATTATTAAAGCATCTAAAAGAGCAAAAGGCAACAATATTGGGGAATTTGGGAATGTGGAAAAAAGTAGAAATGTCAAATCCAGCTCATTTTCTCTGTTCTCCTTACATTCTCTAGGGATTTTTCCACACCACGGTCCACACCACTGAATCACTAGCCAGTGGAACATTTGGCTAACTTTCTCTAGTATTTGTACTCACATAAAGGGCATTATGAGATATCACAGAATCACAGAATCTCAGAGTTGGAACGGTCTGTTGTAATTATTTAGTACATACTTTGCCTGAAGGAATCCCCTCTCCAATAGGTCTAGTCTTGGTTTGGACACCTTCAGTGAGAGGAAGCCTACTGCTTCCCAGGGGAGATGATTGCACTTCTGGATACCTTTAATCATTAG
This sequence comes from Gymnobelideus leadbeateri, assembly GCA_011680675.1. Classification (NCBI taxonomy): domain Eukaryota; kingdom Metazoa; phylum Chordata; class Mammalia; order Diprotodontia; family Petauridae; genus Gymnobelideus; species Gymnobelideus leadbeateri. The sequence continues at coordinate 194,735 of WOXC01009024.1, read as the reverse complement.
GAAGTTTGTTTCTTAACATGAAGCCCAAGCTTTTCTCTTTGTAACACCCAGGCACTGTTTCTTGTCTTATTCCTTTTCCATGTGACAGTCCTACAGATTTTGAAGGCAGTTATCACATCTTCCATAAGTCTTCTCTTTTCCAGGCTCAACATCCCATTCCTTCAATTCAACCCTCATAAGACATGACATTGTTTCAAATTGATGCAAACAATTCATCATATTAACCTGCAGGCATCTCCTCAGTCCCTGTTCCAGTAATTCTTGTGTAACTAGTGGAAGAAATATGGAACTTATTTTAGGTTTCCATCACCTCCCAAAAATAGTTTCATGTTTTTCATATGAGCAGTTTTCTTTGATTAATTGTGAGATCCCCACAGCTTATGTCCTGAATTTTCCAGTCATCTAAGAAACTATATTTACCACCCCAGAGATTTATTGTTGTATCTGTCAGAAGTCAGCCAAATGTCCCACTGGCTAGTGGTTTAGTGATGTGGACTAAAAAAAAATAATTTGCACATATTTGGCTGATTTTAATAGCTTGACCTCTCAGTCTGTGAACAGCAAGGCAATGAGCTAGCAGCAGGGCATATTTCCCTCCAGCTGAATTAAAACAGAGCCCTGGCATTGCTCAGGGAAGCCTTCCCACACCTGCTTCTCATTTCCTCTCGTTATTTCTGGTAATGAAAATTGGACCCGTTGCAATAGATTTGTGGGCTAGAAGGTCTATACATTTTTCTTTCATAAAGCATGCTAGTGATTAAATGAATGTCTCTGACTACAAAAATGACAAGACCTAAGAGTTCCTGGAAGAATAAGGGGGAAAAAATTAAAAGGGCCATTCCCTTTAAATTTTTTTTCTTTCTCCTTCAATCCATGCATCCAGCTGGAAAGCTCAGACACTGTTGCAACCCTCTTAACTGTCCGTTGACTTTTTCATCTAAAATTCTCTTTACCTTGCTGCGTGCTGGCTTTGCCCCTCATTAGGGACTTGAATGGAGAAGCAGAACAATAATAACAGCTTGTTTTAAAGCAGCTGTGTGAATGCTCCACCAAAATTGAAAGCTTTTGGGCCCCATAGTTCCCCTTTCAGAAGCCCTCTCTTGCTTGGGCTTTTGATTCTCCATTTGTTTCCAAAGCTGCCCTGATGTCTCTATCAAAAGGATGCAATGTGTGGATGGAAAGCACCAATCATAGCCTTCCCTGGAGAGTTTTTACCATAATTTGTGACCAGTTTCAGACTGAGATTTGGCTTGGCCCCCAATCAATCCACAGGCGGGCCTCTGTTCTTGTTTTTATTTCACTGGGGATGGCATGACTATCTTCTAATCATCATCTGCCTTCAATTGACCCTCCGAAGCACTGGGCTATTGATTGGTACTTTGTCCTCCCTTTTCTGGGAGATTCTTGGAATTTCAGTGCTGAATAGTAATACCATGGTAAGGGCCATGTGGACATTTATATGTGTGTGTGCTTATTATCATATTTGAACTAGGATTCACATTTCTATATATATTTTGCTTGCGTATGTAGCTCTTTGGCCCTAGGAATGTGATGTCTCTATCTTGCAAGATGGGGACTGTGAGGGTCGAATTCTCACCCTATGTCTACCACAGGGCTCATGATTTGTTAATGGTAATTGACACCTAAGGTTTGCAAGGGGAAGAATTACAATAACCGTTGTGTACCCAGGACACTTTCTCTATCCTACCTATCACTTGTCTATCTTTCTACAGGTAACTTCTTTTGGAGGCAAATACCCACACATATGTATTTTTCCATTGTCAGGTCATAAACATAGAGGGAGGAAAGTTAGGACAAAAGGAAGCTAAGCTGGGAAAATCTGCTACCACCATGATTAGCATTTTTATAATGCTTTACATAGGTGATCTTTTTCACTCTTCACAATAATCTTGTGAAGTAGGCACTATTAGTATCATCATTTTATGGATAAGGAAACTTGAGACTAAGAAAGGTTAGATGAATTGTTCAGAGTCACACTGTTAGAAAGTATCTGAAGCAGGATTTGAATCTTGGTCTTCCTTACTCCAAGTCCCACTCTCTATCCACTATGCTGCCTAGCTGCTAAGGCTATTGTAATTTCAATTCAATAAACATTTATTAAGTCTTATTCTTAATTTATTTCATTAATTAGCTATAAAGTTTTATTGTTATTATTTCTACTACTACATACTAAGCACTGTGCTAAATATTGTGGATACAAATAAAATAAAGACAGTTACTGTCCTCAAGGAGCTTACAATATAATGGGGGAAACAAAGTACAAAAGAAAGCTGGAAAGGGTAAGGGATAAGAGACAACAAGGGATCCTCAACATTTTTGTTGTTGTTGAGTCATTTCAGTCATGTCTGACTCTCTGTGGCTCCATTTGGAATTTTCTTGGCAAAGATACTGGAATGGTTTGCCATTTCTTTCTCCCTCTCATTTTATAGATGAGGAAACTAAGAAAATAGGGTTAAGTGACTTGCCCAGGGTCACACAGCTAATAAGTCTCTGAGGTTATTTTTGAACTCAGGTCTCTGGACTCCAGGGTCAACATTCTAATAACTGTACCACCTATTGGCTGGGGGGAAAAAAAAGATTGTTGTTATTGAGTTGTTTCCCAAGGGTTGGGAAACGGTGGCCTCTAGGTCATATGTGGTATTCTAGGTACTTGGGGGCTGCCATTTAACTGAGTTTAAGTTTTACAGAACAAATCCTTTTGTTAAGGGGATTTGTTCTGTGAAGTTTGGATTCAGTCAAAGGGCTGCACTTGAGGATGTAGAGGGCCACATGTGGCCTCAAGTTCCTTACCCCTGTTTCAGACACTTTGTGTGATCCTATTTGGGGTTTTCCTGGCAAGATACTGGAATATCTTGCCAGTTCCTTCTCCGGCTCATTTTATAGATGAGGAAACTGAGGCAAATAAGGTTATGTTACTTGCCCCGGGGTCACAGTAAGTGTCTCAGGCCAGATTTGAACTCAGGACTCCAGGCCTAGCACTCTATCCACTGTGCCCCCTGGTTGCCCAGCCTTAATGGAATCCAAATCAAGCAGAGCTGCAGATGGAAATTGGAGAGTGAGTTGTAAAGGTCAGATCCTACCATCCTAAAGGAAAGCTTTGGGAGGAGTTCTGTGCTCCACCCTCTATCCCTCTAATCAGAGGGTGGAGAGGAGGCTGAAGGAGTTGGGTATCCAAGTCTGAGCCAGCAGCTCAGGTGAGGGCGATGAGATTGCTAATGATCCATAGAGTTCAAAACCAAGTAGAATTGTAGATGCGAAGTCAAGAGGGAAGCAACCAGTATAAACTCTACCATCTTTAAGGCTCGGTTCAGGATCCATGAACTGTGGTATTTTCAGTTCAAAGGATCATAGGATTAGATACTGAGAACTGGCAGGGACCTTACTAAGAATTGTAATTCATTCAACATTAAGTTCCTTCTATGTGTGGATACAAAAAGAGGCAAAAGAGAGCCTTTGCCCTCAAGGAGCTTATTATCTAATGGGGGAGACAACATGCAAACAAATATATACAAAGTAAGCTATATACCAAAAAAAAAAAAAAGGTGGAAATAAAAAAGAGAAAGCACTAGAATTAAGAAGGTCAAATTTTAGTGGGGACTTAAAGGAAGCCAGGGAGATCATTAGTGAGATCAGAAGAGGGAGAACATTCCAGGTATGGGTGGACAACCAGAGAAAGTGCAGCAGACACATGAAAGTGTCTTGTTTTCAGAACAGCTGGGAGGCCAGCGTTATTGGATTGAAGAGTACTTGCTGTTAGGAAAACTGGAAAGGTAGGAGAGGGCTAGGTAATGAAGAGCTTTGAATGCCAAACATTTTGTATTTGCTCCTGGAGGCAATAGGGAGTCAATGGAGTTTATTGAGTAGGAGGGGTGACATGATCAGAAACTGAGGTCAAGAGAAGGTTGTTTGTTTTTTTTGGTGGGGGGAGGGCACAGCAACTAGGGTTAAGTGACTAGCCCAAGGTCACACAGCTACTAAGTGTTACATATTGGAGGCCAGATTTGAACTCAGGTCCTCCTGACTTCTGGGCTGGTGCTCTATTCACTACACTACCTAGCTGCCCCCCAACAGAAGTTAAATGACCTGCCCAAGGTCACAAAGGTAATAAGTGACAGAACCAGGATTCAAACTCAGGCCCTGTGACTCCAAGTTCAGTATTCTTTCCATCTCCCTTAATGTTACCTCCCTCCTCTTCAAATTATCAAGTATATACTTGCATGTTTTGCTCCCAGTAGAGTGTAAGCCCCCTGAGGACAGGGTCTGTTTTTAATTTTGTTTTTGTATTACAATAATCTTGTACAGCGCCTTTGTAGCAGCAAGCACCCCAATATCCCCAGGGTGGCTGCCAACACAGGTTCATAGATCTGCTTTTCAAAAGGAAAGCAACTCAAAATCGGTTAACAAGTTTACTTTAATCAAACAAACATATCATTTACCTAGTTCAGGGGGAAAAGGTCAGCACCCTGAACTTCAGAGTATAGAGACAGTAATTTCAAAACAGAGAAACAGATCAAGCAGACAGGTTTTCAAACTGCCCAACCATTACATACATCAATACCAAATCACAGTTACCAGAGAGGAAAGCATCAACATCTGGGTTTTCAAAGCCGGGGGGGCTCTCAATGGCTGCCCAGATCTCATCTGGTCAAATCACACAACACTTCTCAAAGTGAGCCCCAAAGCAAAGCCTCCCATCAGGGTTTATATAGCCTTCTCCTGGCTCAGAGAATGTAACAAACTTCTTGACCCACTGCCCAATCACAAAGTATCAAGGTGTCCGTATTCCTGAAAAACAAGCCTCCCACCACAGGCTCCAAGTGTACTTAACCTAGGGGCAGGGAAGATCTTTAAATTTGCATTTCCATTACAGCCTTATACAAAGATGTCTAAAAAATGCTTGTTGAATTATATTGGGATATTTTACTCCAAGGTATGTTGTGTGGCAGAATTACCAAGGTTGGATGTGGGGTTGGGGAAAGCTTGGTGGTGTTGAGAAATAGTGAAGAGCTGAGGGTGACTGAGATCATGAACTTCTGTGACTAGAAAGATAGTGGTGCCCTCAATAAAAATAGGAAAATTTGGAGGTGGGGTGGGCTCAGGGGAAAAGATGATTTCTCCTTGGAGATGAGTTGTTTCAAATATCTATAGGAAATCCAGATGGAGATGTCCAATAAGTAGTGTTGGTATGGGGACCGGAGCTCAGGAGAGTGACCAGGTCTTAGTGTATAAATCTGGGGGGTCGTTTTCCTAGAGATGATACTTGAATCCATGGAACCCAATGAGATCATCTCATCAGGCTCCAATTTCCTGCTCTTTATTAAAATTACTAAAAACTGTTTTCTGCATTCGACCCAGGCAGGGGTTCTGCTTGCAATTAACACTGTTGGTTTTGATAAAGAGTGGACACTGTAAATCATGGTGTTGCATCATGTTTGTATAAGCAAGTCTCAAGTTTGTTTTTAGCGTAGTTTTAAAAGTGTTTACTAGTCTAAAGATAAAATTATTGTCTTTTTTCTTTTCTTTTTTTTTTCTGGAAGACGGCGGTTACAAAACTAGATCTAGACATTTTTATGCCTAGTCAAAGTACCATACACAGTGCCCGAGAGAAATAATACCAATATGTGTATTTGGTGAGAGACAGGGCCTCCAGAGCACTAGCATGATAGGGAAGGAGATGTCAGAGACTAGAACGTTGACTGTTTTGGGAGTCTACCTGTGTAAGGGAGGGAACTAGACCAGGTGAGGAAGAGCCCACTTTTTTATTTTAAAGAAAATGAAGTGGGCAGTTACCAGTCTGCCATCTTATAACTGCCCATTTTATTTTATTTTTAAATTTAAAACAATGTATTGGCACCTTATGTTTTTTTATATTACATGTATTTAATATCTCCTATTCTTCTCTAGTGCCCAAAGAGTCTTTCCTTGTATAAAAAAAAGGAAATAAAATGAGTTCAGAAAAACCAGTTAACATTAATGATATTTGACAGCATAAGCAATAATTCTACCCCTATAGTTCCCCATGTCTGCAAAGAAAGGAGAAAGCTATATTTTCTCATTTCTTCTGTAACGTCAAGCTTGGTCAATATAGCTATGAAGCACTTTCTTTTTTAAATCTCTTTATGTTATTTATCCTTGTATGTATCATTTTCCTGATTCTGCTTACTTTACTTCACATAAATTCATATGTCTTCCTGAGGGTTTAAACATTTTCTTTTTCAGATTCATTTTTTAAAAAGAGTGCAGTAATATTCTATTATGTTTATATACCATGATTTGTTTAGCTATTCTCCAACCAATGGGCACTTGCTTTGTTTCCTGTTTTCTACCACCATGAAATTGCTGTTAGTAAAATTTTGGTAATGAGGCAGTGACCCCAAACCTTCAGGCAACAGCTTAGACTGCACCAGCATCAATGAAATGAGTGCAGTGATGAGAGCACCCACAGTGTGCTGGGCAACATAGGCACTAGCATAAGCAGTAATGCAGGCCATGCCTTGTGTATCCCATGCTGGTGGTGGGGCTTCCTCCAATTTGCTGAAAGAATGAAGGATGAGAGGGTAGGAGATGTTAGGCTGTGAAGATGATGTCTGTGATGCTGGCCTCCTGGGGGATTGGAAGACTTTTTTATTTTGGCTTTTTGGTGGGGGGCAGGGAGGGCAATTGGGGTTAAGCGACTTGCCCAAGGTCACACGGCTAGTGTTAAGTGTCTGAGGCAGAATTTGAACTCAGGTCCTCCTGACTCCAGGGCCAGTGCTCTATTCACTGTGGCACCTAGCTGCCCTGTTTGGAAGACTTTTATGGGCCAAGATGCTATGATACAGACATAGAGCAGCTTGCATTAGCTTTCTCCTAGTTCTCTTCTTCAAGTCTGTTGTGAGCTAGGACATTGCCATCCAGGGCACTTTACAGTTACCTATGCCCTGATATGGGTCCTGAAACAGAACTGTGGGCCCTTTGGGCAAGGAGGATATAAAGACTGCTTTATGTACTGAGCAGTAGCTTCCAAGAGCTCAGAGAAGCTCTTTTCTGGTTTTTTTTTTTTTTGCCTAGGGGTCACCAAGTACATTATTAGTCAATTTATTATTTCAACCCTCAAGCTCTGAATGGTCCATTATACCAGATATCGAATCCCTCCAGGATAGATCCCTTTTTTTTTTTTTTTTGGTGGGTCCCCAAGTGTGACAGGGACTGCTTGAGTGGTTACTATATTTATGGATGGAATGCTGGCTAGAAAAGAAATTATAGCTACTAATAGTATTAATATCAGTTTCTAACCTTATCATTTTATGTGCTTGTGTGTCTCTGTAAACCTGCTATACAAAATCACATCTATTTGAGACTTATATTTTCAAATTTAAAAAAAAATACGTTGTTTGTGGTTGAAATTTACTTAGCCTATTCTATTTGGTTGGCCCTAGGGCAAGGCAGGCTTGACATCCCATCTAGCCACTCACCAAGGATATCCTGCCATCTACTCTGTCAAAGTGCCCATTCTGCTTTCTCCCCTCTTTCTGACACCCCACTTTCCTCTTCTTCCTCTGGGTGCAGTACCTTTGGTTCTAGATGGTCCTGAATGCTCTATCCTTGGACTAAAACTCTTCTTCCTAGCTATGACTCCCCTGCTATGTTTTTCCTCTCCCTATTAGAATATAAGCTCCTTGAGGGCAGGGGCTATCTCATTTTTTATATTTATATTTAGTTTTATCCCCTGTACTTAGCACGGTGCCTGGTGCTTAATAAGTAGTAATTGCTTTTTCATTCATCCATTTCTCCATCCTTCTCTCTAAATCTCTCTCCTCTTTTCTCTTTGTACCATCTCATTTGGATGATCCAGCCAAATTCCCATGGGTTCATTTATCATCTCTACACAGATGACTCACAGGTCTATAAATCTCTCTTCTGAACTCAACAACCTTCCACTGGACATTTCACACTCGATGTCCCATAGGCACCTCACACTTAACATTTCCAAAACAGAACTCATTATTTTTCACTATCCTAGTGAGAGCAATATTATTCTTCTAGTCACCCAGGTTCACAACCTAGTGTCATCTTCTTTCCTTAGGTTCATTTCTCCCGCGTAGCCAATGACTGACCAAATCTTAAAATTTCTTGCTCTACAATATATCTGGGACGTGACCTGTCTCTTCACTCACAAAACCATCACCCCAGTTCTCTTGGGCGATGGTAATTTTCTTCTATTTGGTCTCCCTTTTTTAAATTTCTCCCTTCTCCATTTTATCCTCCACAAAACTTCCAAAGTGATTTTTACTAAAGCAAAGGTCCAACATTCCCCTACTCAATAAGCTCTAATGTCTCCTGGTTGCCTCTAGGATCATATCTAATCTTGTCTGTCTGGTCTTTAAGGGCCTTTACAACTTTCCTACTTGTTTTAGTCTTTTTATATATTATTCTCCTCCACATACAACTTGTTCCTGTCACATGCCAACCCCCCACACCTCCCTTGGTTTTTGCACTGGTGGTCCCTCATTTCTGGGACCTGTTCCCCCAGTTGACTGAATGAATATTTTCTTGTAAGGATGCCTTATATCTAATTTATATGTATCTTTTTTTTTACCTCTCTATACCCATGTTATCTCTCTTGTTAGAATGTAAGCTCCTTTAAGACGGAGACTATTTTTCCTTTTTTTTCTTTCTATCTCCATTATTTAGCACAACGCTTGGTACATAGAATCTACTGAACAAATGCTGGTTGATTAATTTGCTCTCTGAATCATACCCCTGGAGGAGAAGTAGTACTCTTGGACCACATCTCTGTGAGTGTTTTGTACAAAACAAGCCACCTTTCCCTGACTCTTCAAGCTTCCCCTCCTCCCACCCTTTTCCTCCAGATATGTGAACAGAGGAACAAGGAACAAAAATGTTTGGACAGAATCATGCATCCCAGGAAGATTAGATATCAGGAGAGAAGATGCCCATGAAGAATTACAGCTGGAAGGGACCTTAAAAATCATCTAACACAAGAGTTCTCAGGCAATGAGCTGTCATACTCCTGAGGAGGGCCAGAACCATATTAAAATGTAATTGGGAAATTGACAAAATAAATGAAAACACAAAAAGACACAGATTCCATTACACTGTATAACTGAGTCAATATGTGGATTTCTGACACCACTTTGAGTCTGACACCACTGATCTAGTGAACCTCCCTCATAGAACAGAAAAGAAAACTGAAGCCCAGAGAGAAGTGACTTGCCCAAGGTCACAGGGTTACAATTAGGAGAGTCAAGATTTGCACTCAGGTCTTAGGAGCCCAAATCCAACTTTCTTTCCACTGTATAACATTGCTGATTGCTCATCCTTACTTTTTATGAAAGTGATTTTTTTAAACATCGCTGTTTACCCAAATGGACTGTGTGAGAACGAATGTGGATTTGCTAAATGATATCAAGAGTAGGGAGTTGTTGCATAGCATGTGTTTGAGAGGATCTAGCTAAAAATAAGATTTCCTTCATTATGGACATTTTCTAAAGTGCCTCCATCTCCCCCACATGACCTTAAATAGTCTCTTTGTGTGAAAGTCTTGCCCAAGGCAGCACGTATGAAATTTGATGGTTAAACATTTGTTGGAGTCAACACTTCAAACATCCCAGTGAAGAATTTTGAGAGCTTCATCGATGGATATGGGAACTGGCAGATGGCAGCTTGGGTTTGGGAACAGACGTGATTCTAGAGCCAGTTCACATAAAACTAGACTCAGGGAAACAAATATGCAGTCACATACCTCCAGTGGCCCCTGCAAAGACCACGCAAAGATTAAAGGTCTCTTCTGGTGTGAAGCAATCCAAATGTCTCTCTGTCAGGGGAGGGAGATGGGTAGAAGGGGCCGTATTTCACAGTACCAAGTACAATGTTGGGAGCTTGCCAGGTGCTCAAAGGCATAGAACAGATGGTAACTGCCACCTTCCTGATTGTGAGAATTCCCCTAGAGCAGGAATCTTTGGTCACAGACCTCTTTGGCAGTCTGGTGAAGCCTATAAACTTCTGGAATAATATTTTAATTCATAAAATAAAATACGTATGATTACTAAGGAAACCAATTATTTAAAAACACAATTACCAAAATATTAAAAAAAAAATTCACAGACCCCAGATTAAGATCTCCTAATATAAAGAGATGGGGGATATGAGTCTGGGATACTTCCTATTTCTTGTAGAAAGGGGAATTATTATGTTGAGCTATCTATAGTCTCAACAAACTGAGGTATATGTTTAAAGAGGAGGAGAGCTGTGGGCCACTTGGCTAGTTGAGTCAAGTGTGTCAAACCCATGGGTCCCAAGGAGACAGAACTCAGGGTGAATACGTCTGGATCCAAGTGCCTTGTCATGGGGGTGCTGTATACTCTGATTTGTTGGAACCCCTCAAGTGTACTGGCACCTACCACATGGTTGAGTTCATTTAAAATAAATACTGTTTTCAGGAAATAATTACTATGAGTTTTGGTGCTGTGCATTTGCCCTTATATCTTAATGGGGGAGTGGGAGTGGAGGAAAAGGGTGGGAGGAGGGGAAGCTTGAACAGTCAGGGAAAGGTGGCTTGTTTTGTGCAAAACACTCAGCTATGCAAACGTTAGTGATGCTCAAACACTTCCTTTTACAGCAGCGTGACCTTCTGCAACCCAGACGGGCGCTTTCTTTAGAGTTTGTTGCTCATTCTCCACAGATGTTTGTTGTTTTCTTCAATTTTAAGCTTTTTATAGTTCTTCAGTTACTTTATAAAAAAAAAAACCCAAAACAACAAAAAGCTCGGTTGATTCAGCCAATAATAGCGACAGCTCAAAGCTGGCCTAGTAGGTACTAAGTACAGTGAAGGAATGTTTTTATTCCTTCATTTTTCCTCCTTCCCCCCCACTCCCCTAATCTTGAACGTTTTCAAGACTCAAATGAATCTGAAAATTTGGGGACTAACCAAAAATACCAAGAACACATTTTTTTCCCCCTGATTTCCAAAGAAAGAGTCACTCTTGACTCATTGTCAAAGAGCACTGGGACTGAATTTAGAGGACTGGGGTTTACTCTTAATATCTGTGGGACCTGGGACAGTCACTTAACCTCCCTAAGCCTCAGTTTCCTTACCTGTAAAACGAGGTTGGGTTAGATGGCCCCTAGATCTATGACCCTGTGACCTTTAAGATTCTTTCCAGCTTTAAATCTATATTCATATGAATTACTATTATTATTTTTTTGCTTTTTGGAGGGCAATTGGGGTTAAGTGACTTGTCCAAGGTCACATGGCTAGTGTGTGTGTGTGTGTGTGTGTGTGTGTGTGTGTGTGTGTGTGTGTGTGATGTGTCTGAAGCTGGATTTGAACTCAGGTCCTCCTGACTCCAGGGCCAATGCTCTATTCACTGCACCACCTAACTGCCCCATATGAATTATTTTCTAGCATGCCTATTTCATCAGCTGCGCCTTAAGGGACTGGGAATCTGAAGGTGTGGAGGGAAGACTAGAAGATCCATGCCCAAACAGGTCCCTTGAAGCTTCCATAAGACCAAATTTCTCTCTCTCTCTCTCTCTCTCCCCCTCATATATAGTTCATGAGATCATGTATACATATGATCTCATATATCATATGTGTGTGGTCATATTATATAAAATATATTTGACTATATCATATACACATGCTCTCATAAAGCATATATACGTGTGTGTATATATATGTATATATATGTATATATGTATATATATACATGTATATATATATATATACATATATATATATATATATATATATACAGAGAGAGAGAAAGTGCTAGAAGGAACCTCAGTGGTCATTAATCCCACCTCCTCATTTTATAGATGAAGAAACTGGGGCCCAAGTCCACTAAATGATTGATCCAAAATCAAATGGATGATGACCAGCTGAGGTTGGATTTGAATCTAGATCCTCTGCCCTTTCCACTGTGTCCCAAGGGCCTCAGAACTTCTAAAGAGGCATCTGAGGTATCTGAAGAAATGAAAACTAATTTTTGTTGCACATGAAACAATCTTTAAACCTACCATGGTTGGACTTGTAGGACGAGAACTCCCTTTGTCATAAAAGCCCACTGTGCAGTGCAGCTAGGTTTCTGATGAAATCAGAAGGGGCCGAGCCAGATACGAAGATCAAGAATGCAAACAGTATCCATAACTGGGAGTCAGGAAGGGGGAGGAAGGGGAGTGAGTAAGGACTTAGAAGATCAACTATGGTTTGGGAACATGTATGGTAGCAACTGTGAGAGGCACATATATCCTGAAGTTGCATTTGATGACAGACACAAAATTCTCAGAGAATATTCTATAACCCTAGTGGGAAAGGACATCATTGGACCAACACTGAGATCAGTTTTGAAGTTCTCAGATTGAGAAAAATCAATATACAGCCTCAACTAGATGTATTTGGCTTGACTGTCTCAGGAAGAGAAACTGTACAGGGACCACCTACTAATAAATCATGTTGTATGATGACTTTGATTGCAGGTACATTTTCTCAAAACTAGTTATCAGATCTTCTTTCTTGGTGCCTATAGGGATATGACCTTCCTTTTAGGAAACAAAACAACATGACACCTGGCAAAGTTTTCAGAAACTGGTACCAGGGAAGCATGTTTTGAGGTGGAAAACTGAATGCATTCCAGTCAGTGGTTAACTGAACTGGTCTCCTGAGCCAGACTCTTCAAAGGGCTATTTATAGTGCAAATTGCAAATATTAGAGCTGCTAGTTAAGAGCCTAGCAATGTGCCCATTCAACCTCATGCTTTCAGGTGTCTGTAACTTGGTGTTGAAAAACTCACTCCAGATTGAGACTTGATGAAAAGGCCTGGTTTTGAACTGTGAATTCATGTTTTAAGGGATATTCTACCCCCAAAATAAGTTTAGAATTGAGACATTTTTTCCATTAGAAAATAGCCCCATTTTGCTTAAAAAAAATATTCTGGCAGACTATAGCACAGACTATAAAGGGGACAGATTTATTGGGGTTTATGGAAAATCCAGATGAACTGGTTTTCCTTCTTGTATTTTACTAGCATCTCATTGGCTTCCTGTGAATGATTCTGGATGTTTTCCCAGTGACTTTGTGGAATTTTATGTTTCCCTCTTTTTGCCTTTAGTGACCCCATCCACAAAATGGGGCTGCCTTATCTCATCTCAAAGATCATTGGGAATAATTCTGTTAGGCTTCTTTGTAACTAATCCAGGAGGTACGCATTTAGACAATAATACTTTTATAACCTAGGCATAACCTTCCCAATTTTGATTACATAGAATGTCATTTAAAACAGAAGTTGTATAATTCTGAAATGTAACTTTTGACTCTTTAGATGGAGTGCTGCACCAAATATATAGTATATTATACATATTTATAGTGAGATAGGAATTGAACCTTAGGATCAGCACTTCCTCTGCAATTTACAGTCTTGGGCACTAGGAGGATCACACAGTCGTTATGTCTCAGGGCTAGACTTGAACTCAGGTCTTCCTGAAACCCAAAGCCAGTTTTCTCTCCCCTCTGCCAGGATACCTCTCACATTTTTAGTAGAGAAGAGGAAAAATGCCTAAAAATGATGCAAATGTTTTTGTAACAAAAATCTGAGCCAGGAATAACACAATGCAGCCAGGCCAATGCCCTGGGTGGGACCAGAAGTTGAGTATGATTCTTACTCTTTCTTTCCCCACCTCCCACCTCTTCATAGACTACTGCTGCTGTTCCCTCCACCCCCTACTCTCATGGCCTTTACATCCTCATTAACTGCTTTTCAAAACCATGTCCCCACCTTGCTCTGAAGAACTTCTGGGAATGATAAAGGGGAAGGTCAGACAGTGATCAGTTGAGGTGCCCAACAGTGGGGCTGTCTAATCTCTTAACCTCATAGTACACTCTTTCTCATTTGTAAAAAAGGAATAAAAATACTTGCCCTTCCAGGGAAGTATTTTGCAAATTATAAAGCATAGGTGGAAAAGATGTGGAGTACTTGAGTTACTAGAGAATGGATGCCCAGTTTCATAAGTAACAGTTTTTGCAATTTATAGATAGACTTGAGAGACCATGTAGGCTAACCCATTAATTCAGCAGATTAGGAAACTGAGGCATAGAATGGTGCCTTGGTTTGCCCAATATTACACAACTTAATAAATTTAGTGTTCTAGGGGTTCTAGTGCTGGTTCTACCACTTTTAGTGATCTTCGCGCCAAACCAATGTCTCTCTGACGTACCTATCATACATAGGCTTCTTTGTCCTTTTTTCATTTGTTATGTGACTTATCTCCCCTGTTTGGGGTTTTGTTGGCAGAGATATTGGAGTGGTTTGCCATACTACTCCAGCTCATTTTATTTTTATTTTTTTTCCATTTTTTAAATTTTTAAACAAATGCTTTATTAACTTCTGTTTTACATCATTCATTTCCTCCAGATTTTGAGTTACAATCATTTTCCCCCCGTTATTCCCCTACCCAACCTCCCAGAATAGCAGTCCCACAAGATATCGCTTCCTCCAATCTGCTCTCTCCCATACCTTCTCCCATACCTCCTTCGACTTTTCCATTAGAGGAAGGTGAATCTTTGTGTCCCAATGCCTGCACATCTTATCTCCCAATTACAAGCAAAAGAGTATTAATAATAGTATTTATATATATTTGAAACATTTAATGTTAAGACCTCGAATTTCAGATCCATTTCCTTCCTCCCTTGTCACCCATTCCCTCTTGGGAGATAAGTAATTCAGTATATGTTGTACATGTCTAGCTATGCAAAACATTATCATAGTGATATATTGTACAAGGCTGCTTATAATTCCCTCCCACTCATCCCACCCCCCACCTGGTTCATTCCCTACATGATCCTGTCCCTCTTCTATAGTGGGTACTTCCAACCTCCCCTCACCCCAAGGATGCCCTCCCATCCATCATCCCTCCTCTCATCCCCCTTCCCCCTATTCTGCTGCAGGTTGAGATATCCCATTTAGTATGTATGTCATTCTCTCCCTGAACCAAATTCAATGAGAATGTGGTTTTGCCTTTTTTGCCTTCCTATTCTCCCCCTCCCTTGCAACCACTTCCCCTTGCTTCTTCTACATGGGATAGTTTACCCTACCCTGTCTCTCCCCATCTCCTCTTGCCACTTTCCTCTCTCACCTCATAATTTCATTCCTTGAGTATTCTCCCTTCCCAACAAATTCAACCTATGCCCTCTATCCATATATAACTGTAACCATATACACACACATTCACATATGTATTCATATGACCACACACCCTTCTTCCATTATTTTCATAGTGAGAAAGATATCATCAGTCACAGTTATTGCTTTTCCATATAGGAATGTAAATAGTTCAACTTTGATAAGTTCCTTTTGATTTCTTTTCCCTGATTACCTTCTCAGGCATCTCTTCCTTCTTGTGTCTGGATGTCAAATTTTCTATTCAATTCTGGTTTTTTCCTCAAGAATGCTTGAAAGTCCTCTATTCCACTGAATGACCATATTTTCCCCTGAAACAAAATAGTTTTGCTGGGTAGGTGACCCTTGGGTTCATTCCTAGTTCTTTTGCCCTCTGGAATATCATATTCCATGCCTTTCGATCCCTCAGTATAGAAGCTGCCAGGTCCTGGGCTATTCTGATTGTGTTTCCACAATATTGAAATTGTTTCTTCCTGGCTGCTTGTAGTATTTTCTCCTTGATCTGGGGATTCTGGAACCTGGCTATGATATTCCTGGGAGTTTTCTTTTTGGGATCTTTTTCAGGAGGTGATTGGTGGATTCTTTCAACCTCTATTTTTCCCTCTGGATCTAAAACATCAGGGCAGTTTTCCTTGAGAATTTCTTGAAGGGTGATTTCTTTGATCATGGCTTTCAGGTAGTCCAATAATTTTTAAGTTGTCTCTCCTGGATCTATTTTCCAGGTCAGTGGTTTTTCCCATGAGATATTTCACATTGCCTTCTAATCTTTCATTTGTTTGGATCTGCTTAACAGCATCTTGATTTCTCATAAAGTCATTAGCTTCCATTTGCTCCAGTCTAACTCTGAAGGAATGAATCTCCTCAGTGAACTTTTGAGATTCTTTTTCCATCTGGCAAATTCGACTTTTTAAGGCATTCTTCTCCTCATTGCCCTTTTGGACCTCCTTTGCCATTTGAGTTAGTCTATTTTTTAAGGTGTTGTTTTCCTCAGTCAGGCTGTTGACCCTCATTTCATACTTTTCCTGCATCCTTCTCATTTCTCTTTCCAATTTTTCCTCCACTTCTCTTATTTGATTTTTAAAGTCCTTCTTAAGGTCCTCTATGGCCTGCAACCCGCTCATGTTTTCCCCTGGGGCTTTTGGAGCAGGACTTCTGACCTCACAGTCCTTTTCCCGCTCTATGCCCCCAAAATAGGAGTCTAGGGTTGCATTTTTCTGTTTCCTTTGCCTTGGCATGTTGCCACTTAATCGCTTGACTTTTGGGCTTGTTGCCACACTATGGCTTTAAGGCCAGATAGAGGAATTTTCGTCCTGAACGTGTGGGGGGCAACTTCCGTTTCTGGCAAGCTGTAAACCCACCCACGACTTCCACCCTAGATCACAATCCAGATCCAGGGAGGTTAAAGCAAGAGTGATTACCCCCCAAGACTGATCGCTGGATCTCCCTACAATTTGCAGGCCGGGAGCTGGAGCTGCCTCTGAAAACTACAAAATGGCGTGTCTCCTCAGCGGCTTCTAGCTCCCAGGGGAGGGAGCCAACGCATTCCCCAAATACTGGTCCCAAAGTCCATAGGACACTAACCTCTTACTTTGTCCTAGGCATGTCTATGTTGATAATTCTGGAGCCGCCACAGCTCCTGGTGTTCTGGGGTTCCTCCAGCCGGCTGCTGGCCCTGCCTCCCTGGGGCTAAAACCTCGGCTCATGGGGACCTCAGCTCCGGCTCGGCTTCCCGCGCTCTGGGCGCTGCACGCTGCCAGCTCCCAGACTGCTGTGCTGGTCCTTCCTGCAGGGCTGCTGGGCTGTCCTCAGCGGGATGTTAGCTTCTCTGTGTCATTCTGTGGGTGCTGGGGCTCCAGAAGTTGTTCAGAATCCCCTTTTACATAGTTTGGGGGGAATCTGGGGGCAGAGTGGCTTGGATGAGCTGTTTCTACTCCGCCATCTTGGCTCTGCCCCCTCCAGCTCATTTTAAAGATGAACTGAGGCAATGGCCATTAAGTGACTTGCCCAGGGCCACATAGCTAATAGTGTCTGAGTTCAGATCGGCGCTCATGAAGATGAGTCTTCCTCACTCTAGACCCAACACTCTATCCACTGTACTGCCTTGCTGCCTGATTATACCTCTAGTAAGATGGTCTCCAACAACAGGTTTGAGTTCTTAGTCCTGCGTTAGGAAAGGCCCCTCTCTCCTGTTTGGTTTCTATTTTGTTCTCATGCCTCAAACAAAGGTAAAGCCAGAAATAGCACGACGGGGTTGACCGATGTATTTCTGAGAAATAAAATCCAAAAAAATGGATACT
This sequence comes from Gymnobelideus leadbeateri, assembly GCA_011680675.1. Taxonomy (NCBI): domain Eukaryota; kingdom Metazoa; phylum Chordata; class Mammalia; order Diprotodontia; family Petauridae; genus Gymnobelideus; species Gymnobelideus leadbeateri. The sequence goes on along the minus strand of WOXC01009024.1, from coordinate 177,241 downwards.
TTAACAATAAATTTAATAAAAAAAAAAACACAGATAGAAGTAAGGCTGAGGCAAGGTAGGGCTCTTGCATCATTCCTTTCTTGAAGGAATTGTTTTCCTCCATTTCTGGGTGAGTAAGCCCCTGCTCACAGCCTCTCGTATGTGTCATTCATTCAGCTAGAGGTCATCTCACATGGCTATACAGCAGGGAAGGGCAGAAGTGGCACCAGCTGCAGTCCCATTTCATGACACTGCCCTGGGATGACAGCCACCTCTCCTTTCTTCTCTCCTTGTTCCCCTAGGTAGCTCAGTGTGAAAAAACCTTCTCTCCCATTAAGGGCTAATCTCTTACAAGTTTCCTCTTTTTCCATACTGAGAACTACAATTCTCTGGAGATTTGTGGCTGGCCAGCCCATCTGTATCTTAATAAGCATTCCTTATTCCTGGATAGCCTCTTTGAAAATGTAAATACCCCTGTGAGAGGTAACACATAATCACTAACACCTCAATCTATCTCAGTGAAATTAATTCATGAGATTTCTCTCCTCAGTTGCAGGATGAGCAAATTATCCTTAGAAATGCTAACCTCTGAGGGGAAGGGAGTGAGGACAGGGAAGGTTGTAGGAAGAAGAGGCAAAGGCTATCATCATCATCATCATCATCATCATCATCATCATCATCATCATCATCACTACCATTTATATAACACTTTAAGATTTTATAATGGGCAGCTAAGTGGCTCTGTGGATAGAGCACTGGGCCTGGAGTTAGGAAGATCTGAGTTCAACTTTGGCTTCCCACTTACTGTGTGACCCTGGGCAAGTCACTTAACCACTATTTGCCTAAGTTCCTTGTCTGTAAAATGTGATCACACTGGAGAAGGAAATGGCAGACCACTCCAGGATCTTTGCCAAGAAAACGTAGAGTAAAACATGACTGAACAACAGTAAAGGGTTTATAAAGTACTTTACAAATTTAATCTCTTTGTTGTATATTTAGAATGAATAGCAAGTTGTACATAGTAGATTTGCAGTTTCATGTGTGGTCATCTTTTTTATTGTACTATATTATGGAAATGCTTGTCTGGGAATTGAAAATAAATTAAAATTTAAAAAAAAACAACAAAAAAACAAATATTATCTATTATTATCCTCATTTGCCAAATAAGAAACACAGGCATATAGAGCTTAAATAATTTGCTCAGGGTCATACAGCTAGAAAATATCTGAGGCTGGATTTGAACTCAGGACTTCTTGACTTCAGGTCCATCATTCTGTCTATTCTACTATGGTGCAGCCCTGCTACCTTACCCAGTGCAAACTCTGCCTCCTTTACAATTTTGTGAATACAATACTATAACAACAACAACAACAACAACAATAGCTACAACTACAACTACTACTACTACTACTATTACTACTACTACTACTAATACTACTACTACTACTACTACTATTCCTCATCCACAAAGGGACAAACTGACAAGGACTTTACAGATGACCAACAAGGAAGAGCTAGGTAATATGGCAGACAGTGTGTGGGAATTGTGTTTCCTGACCAAGTTACTTAATCTCTCTGGGTTCCTCATTTATAAAACACAGGATCTGGATCTGATAGCCTTGAAGGGCCCTATTAGTCTAAATCTAGGATCCTTTGAATTTGAGTGAATCACTTTTCTGCCTTTTTCTATGCCCATCAAAAAGACAGCAACATTTGGGATCTTGATTCTTTCCAATGGAATGTATTTCCTAGGTCTGGGCCCCAGTGCAGTTGACAGTAGGGGCAATGGACAGGGTGAGTTCTCTGATCCATTTAATAGGTTTTTCCTGAGCCTGTCGTTCATGATGTATTATTTCCTTCTCTGTCCCTCAATAAGTATCTTTGTTTGTAAGGCAAAGGGGGAAAATGTAGACTCTGAAATCACAGTGGAGAAGCTATGCCCTCAGCCAGGAAGGAGCTCAGATTGTGAAGGCCTGTCCTGTAGTCCTCTTACATTGAATAAATGTTAAATAAAAATAATAGACTTTCTTCCTGTTGGCTCAGAAACTGTTTGCTCATGGCCCCAGTACAATTGTATTTTGTAATCCTTTCAAAGCTCCTGTTGTCTGATTCCTGCCCTGCTCCTATAAGCACTACTGTTTTTAGTCACTCAGGTGTGAGGATTCCTCTGATGGCTGAATGGAACTTCTCCCAAGTTTTGCTGACATCTAAGGATGGATTCTTCACTGTGGTGAAATATATCTGAGATCCCACCTGGCTTGTGTCCTAAAGTGGCCTCAGTCCATCATCTCCCTTCCTTCAGGGAGGGGAGTTGTAAGCCCAAAAAGGAAGCACTCACCTAGGACTGGAGGATATTTTAGTAATTTGAACTTGAATCAAAACCCGTTGTCTGCATCAGCAAATGGAGGAATTGGGAAGTTGCTTGCCTTCACTCAACTCTCCAGATAAGTGCTGTGTAATAAAGCTTAAAGTGCTACTTAAACACTACTGTTGCTGTTGTTGCTGCTACTATTACTACTACTACTACTTCTACTCCTATCTGCTACTACTACTATTACTACTACCATTACTACTATCACTATGTGTTCAGGAAGGGTTAGCACTTTTGGTGCGAGGGTTTGCTGAGCCCTTTTCAAGGCTGCTCATCTACTTTTTGCGTCTAACCAGCCCCCAGCCCTCACCTGTGACTCCAAGGAGGTATAGCATGTGCAGTGGCCAAACTCTGGTAAAACTGTCTTGGCTGATGGGTGTAGCAGCAAGCACCCTAGCATCCCCAGGGTGGCTGCCAACATAGGTTCTTAGATCTGCTTTTCTAAAAAAAAGCAACTCAAAATGGGTTAACAGTCTTGCTAGAATCAAACATATGCCATTTACCTAGTTCAGGGGAAAAAGGAAAAAGCACCCTGAATTTGAGAATACAAACAAGTTACAAGCAGAAGTTACAAGCAGACAGAGAAACAGATCAGCAGACAGGCCTCCAGCTGTATGACCATTACATCCATACCTAGTCAGTTACCAGAGAGGGAAGCACCAACATCTGGGTTTTCAAAGCCAGCAGGAGCTCAAGGGCTGCCCAGAGTCTCTTCAGGTCAAATCACACAACACTTCTCAAAGTGATCCCAAAACAAAACCTCACATCAGGATACATATAGATTTCTCCTGGCTCAGAGAATGTCACAACTCTCTTGACCTACTGCCTAATCACAAAGTAACAAGGTGTGGGCATTCCTGAAAACCAAGCCTCCTGCCACAGGCTCCATGTGACCACATTCAGCCTATTAGGAGGCAGAGTATATTTTCAAATCAGGGAAGGTTCTCAGAGTCACTTAAGCCTATCAAAGGGCCTAGGGGCAGGGAAGATCTTAAATTTCCATCCCCATAACAATGGGCTAAACCAGGCTGAGGATAACCAACAGGTCTCAAGCACTTTGCTGAATTAGGGGGATGTCTATCTTAAGCATATGAAGGCTTCCTCTGAAGGAATGGATAGATGAGAACAATTTGTTTCAGCAACCATGAAGGCAGCTAAAGCAGGTGCTGTGGAGCCCTTAGAGCTCGGTTAGAGATCAGAGACACCAAGGTTATCCACTGCATGCTGGGCCAATGCCAGTTGTCCTGAAGATTTTCTTGCCACTGGACGTTGATGATTCAGGAAGAGAGAGTGAGGCTGTACAGCTCTGCCTCACTTAAATTTGCACACAAGTCAAGATATAACCTGTGATGTCATTGGTCCTCTTCATGCCTGATACTGAGGGGCAGCATGGCTAGTGGCCAGGAAGACAGGACTCCACACCCTGTCTCAGACACTAAAGCTATGGGACCTCAACCTCATCAACTTCTTATTTCTTCATCTGTGAAATGAAGAGATTGGACTCAATAGCCTCTAAGGTCCCTTCAGTTTTCTCAGGGTTGGACTAGATGGCCTTTAATCTATGCTCCCATGACATTCAGCTTCTACACTGGGGAGAAGCCTGGAAAAAAGATGTTCACCGATGTATTTGAGATAGAGAATGACACAAACATTTTGATGTTTGGACACAGAAAACATAGGAACTTGTTTTGCTACACTGCCCATTTTTGAAAATGAGTAGGGGGTGTTGTACACCTAAAAAGGAAGCCCTCACCTTGGTCTGGAGGATACTTTAGTAATTTGAACTTGAATATAAAACTGTTGTCTGCATCAGCAAATGCAGGAATTGGAAATTTGGGGTTTTTTGTTTTTAAAATGGAGGTGAAAGGGAGGAAGATAAAATAAATCTTTATTAATTGAAAAAATTGAAGAAGAAATGATCTATGCTGTGGCATAGGGATGCTAATTCTATATTAAAGGATCAGTAACTCTGGTTTCAAATCTCAGTTTGGTTACTTAGGACTGTGTGACTCCTGGCAAGTCACTTCTCTGGGCTTCCATTTCCTCATCTGTAAAATGAGGGAGCTGAATTGGACAACCTCTAAGCTATTGTCCTGTGATCCTACTACAGTCCCAGCTAATGCCTCTCATCCTGCCATAGGAGAGGCCATCCTGGTTACTTACCTGAAGGACATATCAGTGAGGAACAAGGCTTTATCAGGCAGCTTTTATTGAAGGGGCAAGCCTTCATGTTCAAGCCTGGCAATGAACTGACTGTATGTCTGGCATCAAGGGGCCATCAGCCAAGCTAAATTCAGAGACACTTATTACCAGAAGGCCAATAATGAAGGTTTGGATTTTTTTTTTTACAGTCAGAAATTCAAGAAGACTGTCTACGGAAGCATTGTAGTTAGATGTGGAGGATGTTCCCACGGCAATGAAATCACTTCTCTGTGCAGTTTTCAAGCAAATGAATCTTCAGATATTTGAGGGGCTGTCATGTGGAAAAGGGATTAATTATTCTGAAGAGCTCTGGGAAGGCACAATGAGGATGAAGAGGTAGGAGGTACAGGAAGGCAGATTTCAACTGAAAATAAGGAAGTTTCTAATAATCAGAGCTTCTGAGGAGTAGAAAGGGTTAGCCAGTTAGGTAGGGAATGTCCCTGGACATATCCAAGCTGAGGTTTGCTGGGAATTTGCCAAGGATGTAGTAGAGGGCAATCAAAGGACTTGGGTTCAACCCTGAATCAACCTGTGTAATTTTAGGCATGTCCAAAAATGACAATGTGGTGGAGAGGACAGAGAGCATTGGACTTGGAGGCAGAAAGAACTGAGTTGAAATTCTCCCTCTGACACTAAATAGCTGTGTGACCCTGGTCAAGATATTTCATCTCTCCTCAGTTTTCTCATCTGCAAAATGAGAAGGGGTTGGACTAGATGGCCTTTAAACTATGATCCTAGGAACCTTTGAATTTCCATTTCCTCATCTGTAACATAAAGTAAATGGGTTAGATGATTTCTAAGATTCCTTTTAGCTTAATCACAGAGTAATTGGGAAGCAGCCAAGGAAAATGGATATTTAGAATACTGGACTGGAAGATGTGGGTTTGGGTCCTGACTTAATTACTTCCTAGGTATTTGATCTGGAGCAAGTCACTAAACCACCTGAAGGCCCAGTTTCTCCTGATAATTAGAGAATCTATTTCACTGGGTTGTTGCAAAGATGAAAAGATGTTTGAAAATCGTTAAGTGCTATATACATACATACATATATACATATATGTATGTATGTATATATATATATATATATATATATATATATATATATATATATATATATATATATATGTATGAGATAGTATTAGTTTAGAATTGGCAGGGAATTGACCTTGATCATCTCTAACACCCTAACTTTCATGTTTTATGATTCCATGAATGAAAAACCTAGGGTTATTGCTAGAACATAAGAATTGGTTTAGACTTGAGGAATCACTAATTTTAGAAATGACGAAACTGAGTCCTACCTGGAGAGGGAATGGTATCACACATTTTTACTGTGCAGTGTTACTACTGATAATAATGAATTACTTTGTTTAATATTACTAATAGTGTTTGTTTTAATTAGTTAAAATTGCATAGTAAATTTGCTGCCCTGAATACCAGTAAATGAAAAGGTTTGGGTACTATAAAAGTAGGGGGCCTACCAGGGGTTTTTAACCTGGGGGTCCTGGAACTGGTTTTTAAAAATATTTTGCTAACTACATTTCAGTATAATTGATTTCCTTTGTAATCCTATGTATTTTGTTACGCATTTTAAAACCTTATTCTGAGAAGAGGTCTATACCTTTCACAAGTTTGCCAGTGGGGTCCATGACACAAAAAGGGACTGAGGTCTCTTCCAGCTTTCTATCTATGATCCTGTTCATCTGTGTAAACTGACTTATTGGATAAATCAGACTCTTCAAAAGAAGACAACATATTTTTATGCATATGGCCCATTTTTTTTTCCTGAACATCTCAAAGGACTTTCACAAATATCGTCTCTTTTAGCCTCAAACCGTGAAATGAGATGAGTGTTGTTATCTCTATTTTTCAGAGGGAGAAACTGAGCCAAGAAAGTTGTAGTGGCTTGCCTAAGGTTACATAGTGACAGATTTCAGACCAGACTGTTAACTCTGCTTTGATTTTTTTTATACCAGAGTGTTTGCTTTTTCTACTAGGTATGGTAGAATAATTTTGCCGCAATTTATTTTTACCCAGGTAAAGCATGCACATTTTGGGGTGGTCTCTGAGACTAAGGTAGGTTAAGAAGGGGTGGAGCAGGGGGCAGAGTCAAGATGGCAGAGTAGAAATAGATCTTCCCCCAGCTCCTGCTCCCACCTCCTCCAATTCATGTAAAAAAATGACTCTAAACAAATTTTGGAGCTACAGAACCCACACAAATGACACTGAAGACAGCCTAGCAGGCTGGCAGGAAGGGGCCAGCACAGAGCTCTGGGAGCCGAGCCCAGCCCAGCCCTGCATGAGCCCATGGTTTTAGCCTCAGGGCAGCCACAGCCAGCCACTGGCTGGCGGGACTTCAGATCACCAGCAGCTGTGGTGGTTTCCAGAATTATTAATCCATAGATGGTAAGGACAAAGTGAGAGGTCAGTGCAGTGTGGACTTTGGGAACTGGGAATTCGGGAGTGCGGTCCGGCCTTTACCCCCTGGAGAGAGAAGAACTGAGGTGTGGCAGCCATGCTGCTGCTGTGGTGTGGCTGTTTCAGAGTTCCTGGCCTGCAGATTGTAGGGGGACCAAGCAACCAGTCTGAGGGGTAATCGAGTTTACTTTAACCTGCTTGGATCTGGATTGCAGTCTAGGGTGGAGGTCCTGGGGTGGGTGACCATTTTGCCAGAGCTTGTGGAGGCTTCAGAGAGGGTACCCAATTAATAGCTCCAGCAGCTGTGAAAATCCCAGCAATTTGGGACGAAGCTCCCCTCTCTGGTAGTAGACTTCTACTGTGGCAAAAAGCTCAAAAGTCAAGTAATTGAGTGGCAACATGAGCAAGCAAAGGAAGCACTGAGCCTGGAGTCAGAAAGATCTGAATTGAAATCCCATCCCAGATACTTACTAGCTGTGTGACCCTGAGTAAGTCACTTAATCTCTGTTTTCCTCAGTTGCCTCAACTGTAAAACAAGGACAATAGCAGTAGCTACCTTGCAAGATTGTTGTGAGGATCAAATGAGATATTTGTGAATTTCTTAGCACAATGAATGATATGTAATAGTCATCATATGAATGCTTATTCCCTTTCCCTTCTCCCTTAGCTCCCTGAAGTTCAGTATTCCTGAGCTCAAGTGATCTACCAGGCTCAGTCTCCCAAGTCACAAGGATCACAGGTATGTACCACTTCATCTGACTGCTACGTGAGTAATTAACTCTCATCTGGCTAAGGAGCTGATCTGTAGCAAGCAGATATCTCCTGTATGTTAAGAGGGTTAAGCTAAAGAGTATATAATGTAGAAATGCAGTTTTTATAGGGCCTTAGTTGCCCTAAAGGACTAAAGAGTCTTTTGTTGAATTAGAAAAACCTAGAAGAGGTTTCTCTATTCTGTGATTTCCAAAGTGTTGTTTTAAAGACCTTCTGCCCCACCCCTTCTTTTTCTGTTAAGCCAACGAAGTATCTGAGCCAAGAAAGTTACAGTGTCTTGCCTAAGGTTATAAAGTCAGTGATAGATTTCAGACCAGACTGTTAACTCTCTGTTTTGGTTTTTTTAAACCAGTGTTTGCTTTTTCTACCCAGATATGGTAGAATAATTTTGCCACAATTTATTTTTACTCAAGTAAAGTATGCATAGCACCAATAGGGTGAGCCCTCTGGAGCAAGGGAATGTCAGGTTTCCTAAAGAGGGCCAATTTGGCCCAGATTGGAAACTGAGCAGGTCAAAGTTTTTATACTTTGTAGTACTGGGATCATTACTAGTCAAAAGTAGAATTATATAATTTAATTATTTACTTTATTCATCAGACTTGGTTTAGAAATACTTTTGACCATTTTCAGTGAACTAATCCATGCTCTTAGGAAGATTTGATACCACTGAGAATGTTCTAAATTTGGAAATAGGAAAGCCTGGGTTCAAATTATGTCCCAGATCCTTAGTAGCTAGATGTTCCTGATTAAGTCACTTTACCTATCTGAACCTTAGTTTCCTCAGCTTTAAAATAGGGATAATAGTAGTCTCTAGTTCATAACATTGTTATAAATATCAAATGAGATAATATATGACAGCACTTTACAAACATTTGAACAATGTAAATCAAATTTTTATCATAATTGTTCCTGTTGTTTTCAAAATCACGTGTTAGAAACCCTAGAATAAAATTTGAAAAGAGGGATGTCCAAAGTGTTTGGAGCAAAGGTGGCATTCCTGGGTAGTATCTTCTCTGGGACTACTCTCCCAATGTTTGTTGGTACTTGCTAGCCATTCCACAGAGGGCAGCTACCATATTTCACCACAGAATCATCGCCACTGTATAATCATTGCACCCTATTTTTAGGTCCAAAAATTGGTTTACAACCTTTCATCGTGTAATCGTCGCATGGTATAATTCTATTCTGTTTGTCATGCCTCTAAAAAGGTAAACAGAGCAGCAATATATTCACAACTGGCATATGGATATGAGTCTCTCTCTCTCTCTCTCTCTCTCTCTCTCTCTCTCTCTCTCTCTCACTCTCACTCTTGCATTGGGAGCCTAGAGATTAGAATTCTCAGCACACACTCATTATCAGTATTCAATTTTAATGTATATTCGCAAGTATCCTGTGCGTCCTAATCTTGCCCCAAAGACAGTTTAGTAATAAATGATTTTTAAGTAATACTGCCACAATAAAAAAAAAAAAAAGCTTCACACAATGGTTGCAACCCACTTTTTTGCAAAAAATTGTGGCATAAAATCTGTGACCATTATGTGGTGACATATGGTAATTATTCTCTTAAGCTGCTAGGGGTAACTGTCTACCCCACGTTTCTACTATTATTGCTCCTTAGCCCCTACCTATATGTTTCCTAGTAACCGTTTGCCAATTAGTTTTTTTTTGCAAAGGTATTTGTTAGTACAGTCTTCACAAATGTACACCCTTACACTGGAATAAGTGAATTCCTTCCCAGGGTAACTACCTTGAAAGGGATGGTACATTTGGATATAGGATCACAGAGCTGGAAGAAACCTTGGACATCATTTAAGCCAAGCCCTTCATTTTAAAATGATGAAATTTAGGTCGAGTTTAGTGATTTGCTTAAGGTCACAGCGGTAGTAAAATTGGTGGTGGGATTTGAACTCTAATCTCTTGACTCCTGAATCAATACTCTTGCCACTGTGTAAGTTCTGTTATGTTCTTGCAAAATTTGATCATTTTATTTTATAGTCATACCTGATATGTTCCTATTTTAGCTTTGATGTATTTGGAGAAAGATTGGCAACAGATGCTTTCTCCCTTCTTCAGTGTATATAGTTCATCACTACCAAATACTCTAGTTCTATGCCCTTAATAAGTGAGATATAAATTCATATATAAATATAAAATACATTTATATTTGGATGCATATTAAAATGTATGACTTTGACACATACATTTTTAGTTTCAAGGGTTAGTGGTTGATACAGTTCTCTGTTTTATACTTTTGTTTTTTAAGATAGTAATTTTAGGGAACATATATTCTATTTCTTTGAGTGCTAAAACAGATGGCAAACCAAACCAATCTAATCCAAAAGAGCACTTATTAAGCACCGTCCATGTGACAAGCTCTATATTAGGTGCTGAGGTCACAAAGACAAAATGAAAAATGCTTCCTACCCTCAAGGACACAGTGCTTCATGTTGAATGACACAATATTTCGTGCTTTGTGAAAATCTGCATAATATAGTCGTGTTTTCCACTTGCAAAAATATGGTGTTAGAAAAGCCTATTTTAAAAGAACATTATCGTTTATAAAAAAAAATCTATTTCCAAAAAGTGGCTTTTGAAACCAAAGTTAATTTTAAAGTTCAATTTATGTTATTTAACAACAACAAAAAAAAATGCAGAGCAAATGCAGTTTTGTTACAAATTGTCAGCAGCACTTAAAAGATGTTTCCTCAGATTGTCACGAAGCCTGAAGTGGTATAATTTCATCAAGTTAAAAATGAAAATGTGTCTATTCTCCCTTAGTCTGATGTTGGTACTGGAACAATACAATGCAGGAGGCCCTCCCACCCCCAGCAGACTAATTTATAGGATTTGGAATGTTAAGGCCAATCAAGTGATCTAGTTGTCTCAACAGTGCTAAAGGATTTATAATAATCTCCAGATCAGAGGCTGTGCTGGAGTGAACTCCCCCTCTCCCCTCCTCTTCCTTCAGTGCATCTAAGTAGTTAGCGTCTATTGTGTTCTCCAGCTGAGTTATATAGAAAACAGGTGTACTGAGGGGGCCTGGATTCAAATCCCAGAGTAAGGTTACATGGAAGAATTAGTTGGTGGTCTCTTTGTGGTATCATTTTGTGCATTTACAAAACCACTACCAAGTTAGGAATCACTGGCAGCTCTGACTCAAAAGGGGCCCCTGGATGAGTGTTTGTAAATTCAGGGAGGGAAGCTGCAGTTGTAGGGAGCTGGGGGTGAGGTGGGTGGGGAGGGAACTAGATGGAACTCTGCCCAGTAGACCTTGGGATGAAATATCTCTGTTTAGCTGTCCTTCACTGCCAGCCCTTCCTCTGCCCCCAACCCCCATTACCTTCAGCCACTAACATTAAGTTCATTGACATAATAAAAAATGCTCCTTAGCCAGGGTGTTGTGGGATGTATTTGAGCTGAAAAGACGTATATGGCACCGAAAGGCATCGATTAGTTACAGCCCCATATCTACACAAAAGGCAGCGTGATAGATGGGGGGTGCCAAGCAGTATTTGGCAAACACATCCCGAGTAATAACGTGCTGTTTGTGTGGATGTAAAAAATAGAGATATAGGAGTGTGTGCATGTATTTCAGGGTTCCATTTTTATTTTTTGTTTGCAAAAATTGTATTCCTGCTTATTGTAACCCTGTAAGACCTCTGTAGATTAGCAGGAGTTTCAGCAGGCTAGACAATTAAAAAAAATTAAAAGAAGAGGGAAATGGGGGGAAAAATCTCTAAGCATTTACAGAGGCTTTTATGTTTACCAAACATTTTTACTAACAGTAATGAGTTAATTTGTACGGTTCCCAAAGCAAGCGGTGATGTTATTGTCCAAGGTTTATAAACTTGGGCATAAAGTACTTGCCAGAGACTGTAAACTAGCCAGAGATTGGATTTTAAGGGACCTGGTTTCCCTTATCTCTGTGTTTGGGAGTGGGAGGGGGAAATGAGCAAAAGAGAGCATGTGTTCTTCTGGAGAGGGTGTTAAAGATCAAGCTTAATGGGTGACTTCCAAACTACCCATAGTTGGACAGAGTGACCTGTTCCCTTCAGGGATGCAGACCGGGAGTCAGGAAGTCTGGGTCAGATTACAGAACTCCTCTTGCCTTCTCTTACAATCTTGTGAGGTCTCCATCTACACTAATGGGAGAACACAGCCTCCTTCTGTTCAAGCTCCAGAAGACCTCATGTTTCTGTGTTTTGTTTGGTCCTGACTTTACCCCAATCCATCTTCAAAATGGTAATTTTATTAGCAACCTACAGGCATTTTTTAAAAGGAGGTGGTAGGAGTCATGCCCAGGGTAAGACACAGGGGGACTGGGAAACAGATTTCAGGTCAATTCAATTCAATTCAAATAGCATTTATTAAAGGTCTACTGTGAGCTAAGCACTGCCTAGGCTACACAGATTATAACACCAATAATAAACATGTTAGAATGACATGTTTAAAAAAATTCAGCATACTGAATACTCATAGTCTTCAAACTACATGGAATTAAAAGTTTTCAAACTATGGAGACCTGGTGGATCTCTAATTTCTCCCAGTGGGAGAAATTAAAATGAAACAAGAACTGAATGTGGCATGTGTCATCTTTATTATCCTCTCTGATCCTAGAATTAAACCAAAGATACTCTCCTTAAGTCTACAGAAGATAGCTTACATTCCCAATTCTTTTATTCAATTAAGAAAAGCAAATGTTTTATCCACCTATGAAGTGGTCTGCAGAACATTAAATATAAAGGAATAATACCAGGATAGCAGCTTCTCTTTGGACCATTTCTATAAAAAAAAATGACAAGACAATAATAGCTTACATTGACATAGCCTCTTAAAGTCTGTAAATTGCTTTACATTCATTATGTCATCTGCACCGGGTGAAGGAAGGCAGCTAGTTCAGAAGCAATCCCAGAATGAAAAAGGAGAAAAAAGTAGGCAAACCTCTTGTTAACCCTCTCTTGACCACGAAAAGAGAAAATATTGTTTAAACCAAAGAGATCCTGTGATCCAGTTCCCATTCAGAGACTTTCTCTCTCTTTCATCCTGTTAACTTGTCTCATCTCAGATCAGGTTCTCAAACACAGGTATTGAAAAAAATGCTATACTATTTTTCTATTTAAGGTAAAAATTCTTGGGATTGTAATTTATTATTGTTTTGAACTTTGATTACAGGAATGTTTGTCTGAATTGTCATAAAGCCAATAGTAGAAAATGGCATGTGCTACAGTCTGGGAACTGCTAAAGATTGATATCTCTGTCTGCAAAAAGTTTGGGGGATGACTTTGGCATGGCCCAAGGTAGAATTCTCCCAATTTTATTTCCCCATTGTGCTATTTCCTTTCTGAAAAGGAAATTTCCCCACCTGGTTAAACCCAAGCCTTGCTTTTAGCATTCAGTGACTACATAAATGACTGTCAGATATGACACATACCTGGGATCAAGCAGAACTACAGGGCTTTCTCCCCCTCCTATGCATTATTATAACTATGTCCCTCTTTTTTCTTTTATAGCAAACTTCTGTAATCAAGAAGTTTTGTAAGTATAATACTAAATCTATTAAATAATAGGTTGATACTAGAATATCTCTGAGTTTCTATAGTAGGATGCAGGTATGAACATCTTACAATTTTAACCTGTATATGTGGTCAAATTATAACATAGAGATATCTTCCTAAGGGGAAAATGATTGGACAAAGTAATAAGACAAAGATGTAATGAAAAGTTTTCTAAATAAATGGAATAGCAAAATTTGAGAAGGCAAAAGGATTAGACTGCTGTCTCTAAGAACTATAAATATATGCATATGATTGCTTCCAAATTTATCTATCATGGAAATTCAAGCTTTGAGTATGTTTTAATAATAAGTTCTCAAAATTGGGTTAAGGATTTTACACATAAATTGTATTGATAATGGTAAAGAAAGTGAAATCATTTCCTTATTTTTAAAGTCTCTGTCTGATAATTTTAAAATGATAAAAGAGTTCATTTTACAGTTGAAGTATCATAATTTTTTTTAAAGATTCTTATATAAGGATAGAAACAGCCAATGGTATATATACTGAAATTCTTTGAAATTTCAAAATTGGAGAACCAAATTAAAGTGATTGTACTAAGTTCTGTTAAGTCAATTATCTAGGAACTTCAGATTTAGAATCATAGAAGTAGAGCTCCCTTCAGAGCTGAGAATAAAACCTATTGTCCAAGAAAAGAGATCTAGGGACCAGACAACTATAGGAGACATCTGGAGGGGGAAGGAGGATACGGCAGCAGCCCATATGTGTTTAATTTTCCTCCATGAAAGCTTTTTGTTTATAATCACTGTTAGCTTTTTGTTTTTGTTTTGTTTTGTCTTGTTTTATTTTATTTTTAGAATTAACTGTGGTTGTGATAACCTGTGTGAACGCTCTGGTTTTGTTGTTGTTGTTTTTTTAAGAGTTAACAGCAGTTGCAGAGCTGCTGTGGCTCTTTGGGCATTTAGTCAGGATTGACAAATAATCCAGTAAGGTAGGTACTATTATTACTCCTGTTTTACAGAACAGAAAACTGAGGTTCAGATTCATGAAATGACTCACCAATGGTCACATTGTTACATCACTAGTTTTAGACTGATAGATGAGGGCTTATTTTTATGATTGGTTTAGTGGCAGTGAAAAATTAATAAATAAGAAAATAATACACACCAAATTTAAGTAAATGGCTGATTCTACTCTGAAGAAGAAACTTCAAGTAAAAAAAAAAAAGATTAAGAAATGACCCTAAGGGGCAGCTAGGTGGCGCAGTGAGTAGAGCGTAGGCCCTGGAGTCAGAAGGACCTGAGTTCAGATCCGGCCTCAGACTCAGACACAAACAAAAACCTAGCCGTGTGACCATGGGCAAGTTACTTAACCCCAATTGCCCTCCAAAAAGAAAAAAAAGAAGAAAAGAAATGACCCTAAATTTCAAAAGTAATTTAAAACACATCATTTGTCCAGAAGTAATGAAATAGCAACACTTTCTTTGTCCCTCAGAATGAAGACATATTTCTCAAAGAGAGGCAGATTCTGACCACCTGTCCCCACCCCTACTCTCTCTCCATAGCAGCCAGGCAAAACTGTCTGAAGTAGAAAAGAAAGGGAGATCCTTAAGTCACATGTAGAAATGATCAGTTATTAATTTTTCTCCTCCTGGGAGCCAAGTTTAGACTCTCCTTCCACATCCTTTTTCTCCTGATCTCCTGGTTTTTAGGTTGGAGTTGGAGTCAAATTGTGGTAAATTACATTGTTAACATGGAAGATAACTGGGCTGGTGGTTTACATGCCTACCTTCCTAACTATTCCATGGCAGCTTCTTAGATTTCATGGTCACAGTGCCTGTCCCTTGATGCCTGGCAAGAGAAAAAGCCTCTAATTAGGCAGTTCTCTTAGGAATTTGTCTCTCTGCTAAAGGAATTGATGATCTTCACTGCCTCCCTCTTATCCAACTGGGTTTTTATCCCAAGTGACCTAGGCTTTCATTCAACAATTGAGAACACTTAATTAAAACTTCAAGATGTAAATACATTTGTCTCTCTTAGGCGTCAGCATAGGTCTCTATAGAACAGGAGATGAATAGAAGTGAAAATACCTTTGAAAAGTGAATATCACAGAGTGGGAGAACCCAAAAGGACTTTGCCCCAAACCCCACACCTTGCAGATGAGTAACTGAGGTTTAGAAGGTTGAAATGATTTTTCTAAGATCAGTGGCATTGATGGGACATAAATCTAGGTCTTTAGATTCCCAGTATACCACACTGTCTCTCCATAGGGCATTCCTTCTCTATGGAGTAACTTTCAAATATTTATCAAAACGTAATGTCCAACAAATTAGGGGTTATTTTTTTTATTACTTTTAGTACAAAAAATTAAACATTAGATTAAAAACATAATATGGAATATCAGTAAAACCAAGTAAATCTGTGTAGTAACTATTTTCTTCTAAGCCAATGAATTTAAGTGTATAAATTATAATAACAGTTTTTTCAGTCACTCCAAGTTCCTACCAGAATTCATTGTATGTCTATTTGTTCTAATTCACGTTTCTTATATAATCAGAATTATACTCCATTTTTTCTGGTTTTGCTTTGTTTTCTTGGTTTTTTTGGGGGGGGGCATTTTTGGTTGCATTATATCATAATAGAATGACTCTCTTTAAAATATTTATTCTCTAAATAGGCATCATCTGAAAGAAGGGTGGCAAAGTCCCATTGGGGGCTCCTATTCATTTGTTTTATACTGTTATTTGTTTTTATACTGTTTTGTAATTAGAATTTCACTGTGGTGAGTTACTGTTCCTTTTTTTAAAAATTAAACTAGATTTTGTTGAAGATTGCACTATTGCTATGTGGGAAGACCCACATGAACTGATGCAGAGTGAAGTGAGCAGAATCAGGAAAACAAGATCCACAATGAATACCACATTGTAGATGAGAACAACAGCAATTAAAATCCAAAGTGAACAGTGTCAAAAAGATCATGCACTATGACTAGGTGGCATTTATTCCAGGAATGCAGGATTGTTTTGATATTAGGAAAACTATAAATATAATTGACCATATCAATAACAAATTATATCAATAGATAAAGAAAAGGCTTTTGACAAAATACAACACCTTTTCTTATTAAAAACACTAGGAAACACAGGAATAAATGGAATCTGGTAAAATGGTAAGCTGTATTTTTCTAAATGGTAAGTATCATCTATCTAAAACAAAAGCAAACATTATCTGCAATGGAGCTAAACAAGAAACCTTTCCAGTAAGATCAGAGGTGAACCAAGGATGTACATTATCACCACTATTATTTAATATTATATTAGAAATGCTAGCGATAGCAGTAAGACAAGAAAAGGAAATTAAAGGAATAAAAACAGGCAATGAGGAAATAAAAAATCACCCTTTGCAGACAATATGATGGTATGCTTATGGAACCCTTAAGATTCAACTGACAACTTTAGCTAAGTTGTAGGATATAAAATAAACCCAAACAAATCATTAGCATTTCTATATATTACCAGCAAAACCCAGCAGAAAGAAATAGAAAGAGGAATTCCATCTAAAATAATTGCAGACAGTATAAAATACTTGGGATTCTACCTGTCCAGACAAACCCAGGTACGATATGAATACAATTACAAAACACTTTTCACTCAAAGAGAGATCTAAACAATGGAAAAATATTAATTGCTCATGGGCAAGTTGAGCCAATATAATAATCATGACAATTCTTCCTAAACTAATTTATTTAGTTTAGTTTAATTTACTTCAGTGCCATACCAAACTACCAAAGAATTATTTCTTCGAGTTAGGAAAAACATAATAACAAAAATTCACCTTCAAGAATAAAAGGTCAAGAAGATCAAGAGAAACAATGAAAAAAAAGTAAAGAAACATAGTCTAGTAGTAGCAGATTTCAAACTATATTTCAGTGTTAATCATCAAAACAATCTGGCACAGGCTAAGAAATAGAGTGGTGGATCAGTGGAATAGATTAATTCCATGAAACACAGTAGGAAATAACCATAGTAATCTAGTGTTTGATAAATGCAAAGATGAAAGCTTTTAGGGCAAGACCTCATCATTTAATAAAAATTTTTGGGAACATTGGAAAGCCGTTTGGTAGAAACTAGGCATAGACATAGACCAATATCTCACACTATATACCAAAATAAGGTCAAAATGAGTAAATGATTTAGACATAAAGAGTGATACAATAAACAAATTAGGAGAATATAGAAAAATTTACCTGTCAGAACTATGGATAATGGAAAAATTTGTAACCAAATGAGAGAGAAAGGATTGTGGGAAGTAAAATGGATAATTTTGATTACCTGAAACTAAAACTTTTTGTAAAACAAAACCAATGTAGTAAAAATTAAAGTAGGAAACTGAGGGGAAAATTTTGCTGATAAAACCTCATTTCTCAAATATATAGGGAACTGAACCAAACTTATTAAAATATGAGCCATACCCCAATTGATAAATGGCCAAAGGAGAGGAGTTTTCAGAAGTACTAATAGTACCTGGACTATTTCAGAGAGTTTTCAGAAGAAGAAATCCAAGTTAACAATAGTCACATGAAAAATGCCCTAAATAATTATTTATTAGAAAAAATGCAAATTAAAACAACTTTGAGATACCACTGCACACCTATCAGATTGGCTAACATGACAGAAACAGAAAATGATAAATGCTGGAGAGTATGTGGAAAAATGGAAAAAGTTAAAAAAAATTCACCATTGTTGGAGTTGTGAACTGGTCCAACCATTCTGGAGAACAATTTAGAACTTTGCTTGAAAGACTATGAAACTGTGCATACCCTTTGACCCAGCAGTATCACTACTAGCTCTATATCCCAAAGAGATCAAAGGAAAAGGACCTGTATGTACTAATGTGTGTGTGTATATATATCAACTCTTTATGTGGTTGCAATTAGAAGTTGAGGGGATGTTAATCAATTGGGGAATGGGTAAAGAAGTTCTGGTATGTGATTGTGATGGAATACTATTGTATTATAAGAAATGATAAGTAGGATGATTTCAGCAAGAACCTGGGAAGACTTAAATGAACTGATGCAAAGCAAAATGAACAGAACTAGGAGAATGTTGCATACAATAACAGCAATATTGTAGTGATGATCAACTGTGAAAGGCTTAGCTACTCTGATCAAGAGAATTATCCAAGATAATTCCAAAGGAGACATGATTTTTTAAAAAAGTGTTATTTGTCTTCAGATAGAGAGCTGATGAACTGTAAGTGTAGACTGAAACATACTTTTCTGCCTTATTTTACTTTTATTTCCTTCAAAGAAGCTAATATGGAAATACACTTTCCATGACTTCACAATAAATTAACTGGGGGGGGGGGCAGGAAACTAATTAATTATATAACAATTGATATTACATTGCTTGCCTTCTCAATGAGTGGGGGAAACGTGGGGGGGAAGGAGAGAATTTGGTATTCAAAACTTTTTAAAAAATGAATGTTAAAAAATAATAATTGGAAAATATTTAACAAAATAAGTAAAAATGCAAAAAAAGTGAATATAGTGTAATATGCATGGGTCCTAATGTAGAGAGGTATGAGAACATACCTCTTTCTATTCTTTGCAGAGGTAGAGAAGGGAGGAGAACATAATAAATACTGTTAGATTTGATTGCTATGTTGGTTAGTTTTATTGAAATGCTTTTTTCTCTTCTTTCTTTTTTATTTTTGTAAAGGGAGGAGAAAGGATATACTGGGAAATAAAGATGAAATAAAAACAAAAGATACAAATACATTTTTAAAAGAGAAAAACACTAGATTGTGATATTTAAATATGGTATATTTGTGCTTTCTGACTTGGAAATGAAGGGATCAATTTTAGAAATTAAATCAATTAGAAGTTAAATTAATGCTAAATAAGTTAATGAACTGTGGTGGCATATTAGCCAAGAGGCATGCTGATCTCAGCTTCCAATGTGATGAAAGGAGGGGAAGCAGGTGAGACTTGGAAAGGACTTTAGAGATCACATAATTCAACCTCTTTAATTTACAGATGAGGAAAGGGAAGTCTGGGGTCAGCCTTTATGCAGGGGCTACCTCAGAACTGTATTTTGAGCCTTCGACTTTCCTCTCTTTGCTCTGATCACTTCTATGTACAGGATTCTCAAGTCTACAAATCAGGACTTCATCTTTCTTGAGCGCCCCAGGACTGTATCACCAACTACTGCTGTATATTTTTATATGGATGTTCTCTGAGTATCTCAAATTAAACAAATCCAAAATCAGGAAGTGTCATCTTTGCCCCTGAACCCACCTAATCTTGTTAAAAGCATCATCCTTCTAATCACCAAAATTCACATTTTTTTTACTTTACTCTTCATTTTTCCTTACCCCCCATTGACTGTATATGAATTCAATAAATAATTGCCTTATCAATTCTACATCCACAATATCTCTTACACCTGTCCCATTCTCTCCAGTCAAGTTAAGACCCCCATCACCTCCCATCTGGACTATTCCATTAATATCCTAACTAGTCTCTTTCTTTTCTAATCCATCCTTCATACAGCTACAGTATGTATGTATTATAGTACACAGACATGACTATGCCACTCTCTTTCTCAAGAAGCTTCTGTGACTCCCCATTACCCCAAGGATAAACTATCAATCCTTCTGTTTAGCTCTTAAAATTCTCACAATCTAGTTTTAAACTATCTTCCTAGAATGATTTCACATTATTTCCATTCACATAATTTGTGTTTCAACCAAACTGGCCTACTTAACTGTTCCCTGTACTTAACATTCCTTTTCCCACTCCTATGATTATTTACAGGTTGTTTTCTTTGCCTGAAATGCTCTTATCACCTGTGCCCCATGGAATCCCTAGTCTTCTTCAAGGATTAGCTCAGGGCTACCTCCTCCAAGAGGGCTTTCCTGATTTAGCCTCCCCCTCTCATTTTACAGAGGAGGAAACTGAGGCAAACAGGGTAAAGTGATTTGTCCAGGCTCATATAGGTAGTGTCTGAGGCTAGATTTGAACTCATGTCTTTGTGACTCCAGACCACTATGTCACCTAGCTGCCCACTATTCACCCTACCTCCCAAATTACCTTGTATTTAAATTAAATTTATTTCTATTATCTTTATTTACTTGTGTATATATTATTTCTGCTTGCTAAAATATAAGGGCCCTGAGAGGATTTTTAAAAATTTTTGTATCTATTGCACAATGCCTAGTACATATCAGGCACTTAATATAAACTCCCTGAATGGACTAGGTGTCCAAAGTCACATCGGTAGTGAGAGGCAGAACCAGGTCCTCTGAATACCAATCCCATGCCTTTTGTCCACTGTCCCTACACTCTCAGCTAAATTTTCTGGATTAATTTTCTTTTTTGTTGGCACACTGGCCAAAGAAAATGGAAAGACAGTTATGATTATTGCCTAATTTAATGCGTTTTCCCCCACCAGTTCAAGGACCCATTACCTCATAATGCTATTAAGTTTTTCACAAATGTAAAAATTGGCAATGCTTCCTAATCCTGCCCTTGCAAAAGTCAGTTATCTATCAAGTCAGTATTAAGAATTCTTACTTAATAAAATTCTCCTTGGTTGCCTCACCACAGTGCTACACTCTAGTAGATGACCCTACACTCTCAGAGGCTATACCAGTGGAGCAAGGGGTATCTTGGCAAACATTTAACAGGTTCTCTGAAAAATAATGTACTTGACACATTTTTAAATTTAATCTGAATCACTAACATTTTCTTCATCACTTTCTTAGGTCTAGACAATCAACAAAACAATTAATGAAGCCCTGATTTGCAGTACTTGATGATTCCCTAAGAATATATGCTTACACTGAAAATTCAATAATCTGTTCTCAGAAGTTCACATCCCTGAATGAAGAATAAACTCTGTCAAGTTCCACTACACTGTAAAGACTTCAAGGGTGGACAAAGTGATGGATGGTGTGTCTGTTATGTGAAGATCAGCCCTCTAGTTTCAGGGAGTCAGCACCAGGCTGACTAAAGGGTGATGATGATTTTGGTCACAGAAACTTTCAAAGACCACCTGCAGAAGTACTACAAATCTGTGTCAGTGGAAGGAGTAACCATACTGACAAAATTACACATTCTTTGTTGTTGTTGTTTTTTTGTTTGCTTTTTGGAGGGGGCAAGGTAGGGCAATTGGGGTTAAGTGACTTGCCCAAGGTTACATGGCTAGTTTTGTGTTGTGTCTGAGGCTGGATTTGAACTCAGGTCCTCCTGACTCCAGGGCCAGTGCTCTATTCACTGTGCCACCTAACCACCCCAAAATTACACATTCTTAAAGTAGTATAGTCTTTATCAGGTACATAGCATTGGTCTAGGCACTTAGTGTCTATGATAAAAATCCTGTTGCTAATATCAGAGGAAATGCAGAATACAACAGTAATCAATATAATTTGTACAAGTGGAGTCAATGAGAAGAATCACAGTAATGTTATCACTTGTATGACTTTGGGGAAGTCACCAAACCCACCTGGGTTCATTTGTAAAATGAACAGTTTGGATTAGAGGCCCTGTAAGGTTTCTCCCAACTCTAAAATTCTGTGGTTCTAAGTGGGATGAGGGGAGGTGGATGATCTTGGAAATGGGAACTGCTGAAGAATGGGTGGGGTGAAACAGGCAAGCAGGCTAGAGGGACTGAGGATAAGATTATGAGATGAACAAAATCAATCAGCAAATATTTATTAAGCTCCTACTATGTGCCAGGAGCTGTACTGGGCACTGGGAATATAAATAAAAAGAATGAAACAATATCTACTTGGAAGAGCTTATATTCAAACCAGAGAGACGTAAGTACTTATCTACCTGATATAAAGATGTACAGAAGAAATATAAAATAGCAAATACAAATAAATGCAAAGTAGATAAATACAAGGTAATTTGGGAGGTACGGTGAATAGGGGGCAGCTAGGTGACACAGTGCTCTGGAGTCACGAAGATATGAGTTCAAATCTAGCCTCAGACACTACCTATATGAGCCTGGACAAATCACTTTACCCTGTTTGCCTCAGTTTCCTCCTCTGTAAAATGAGCTGGAGGAAAAAGCGATCAACCATTCCAAAGTATTTTTGCCAAGAAAACCCCAAACAGGATCATGAAGAGTAGGACATGACTGAAAATGACTAAACAAAAACAACAGGATTGCTAGTAGTTGGGGGCATCAGAAACAGCTTCATAGAGAATGTGCTGCCTAAGTTGAATCTGGAAGTAACAGAAGCTGAGGAGGGGAATGTGTCCATTCAAGGCTTGGGCAGATGGTGAGTGCAAAGGAGATGGGAGATTGAGTGTCAGATATGAGGAACAGAGAGAAGGCTAGTCTGGCTATGTCATAGAGTGTGGAAGGGGAAGTACTATACAGTGAGGCTGGAAAGATAGATTGGGGCCAAATTGTAAAAGGCTTGACAAGGAATTTTGTATTTTCTCCCAGACCTAAAGATAATAGGGAACCATTGTAGTTTGTTGAGTAGAGAAGTGACATAAACTGATCTACACTTAAAGGGAAATTACTTTGGTAATAGTGTCAGAAAAAAGACTGGAGTGAAGAGAGGCTTGAGGCAGGGAGACCAAATTGGAAGCCTTTGCAATCATCTCACAGAGGAGGAAGATAAGAGCTTTAATCAAGGTAACCACTGTGTAAATAAATAGAAAGAGAGATTGGAGAGAGAGAAGCCCCAAGATTTGGTAACATTTGATATTTGGGGTGAGGGAAAGTGAGGAGTCACGGATAAGTCTGAATTTAGGGTTAAATTGGGGTGACGTCCTGAGAAAGTGTCCAAGACATTGGACATTGTTCTGTGCAGTCAGGAGAGGTAGCACAAAGACTGAGAGGCAAAAAAAGGGAAGACTGGATAAAGAGAAGGAAAGAGATGAACTTGATCAAAATGGAGGTTTCAGTCATTTTATTCAGTCTTGTCCAATTCTTTGTGATCCTTTGTAGGGTTTCCTTGGCAGAGATACTGGAATGGTTTGCCATTTCCTTCTCCAGCTCATTTTATAGATAAGGAAACTGAGGTAAACAGGCTTAAGTGACTTGCCTAGAGTCACATAGCTAGTAAGTGTCCGAGGTCAGATTTGAACTCAGGTCCTCTAGACTCCAGGCCCAGCATTCCATCTACTGAACCACCTACCTGCCATTAGAAGAGAGATTAGGGGGGTGGCTAGGTGGCGCAGTGAATAGAGCACCAGCCCTGGAGTCAGGAGGACCTGAGTTCAAATCCGACCTCAGACACTTAACACACTTACTAGCCCTGTGACTTTGGGCAAGTCACTTAACCCCAATTGCCCTACAAAAAGCAAAAGAGAGAGAGAGAGAGAGAGAGAGAGAGAGAGAGAGAGAGAGAGAGAGAGAGAGAGAGAGAGAGATTAGTTCTAGACAAATAGATCTAAGGGTCATTGCATAGAGATGATAATTGAACCCCTGAGAGCTGGTAAGATTATCGAGTAAAATAAGAAAGCTATCAGAATAGTTCAAGGGAGAGGTGCTGAGATTCTGCATATGATGTAAAGATAGTAGAGGGAAGGAGACAGAAAGGAGAAATGTTGTGAAGGGAGAAACAAAATGATATGGTAATTGATCGGATATTTTGGGTGAGACAGTGAGGAATCCTGGTTGACTGAGTTTGTGAGCCTGGGTGACTGGAAGGATGGTGGTGCCCTTGACAGGAATAGGGAAGACTTGAAGAAAGCTGGGTTTTGGTGAAAAGATAATGTAATGAGATGAAGACCACAACCCACCTATGCCACCTCATCCTGGATACCCAAGTAAGAGTTAAGTTTTAATTGCCCTGAGGACCAATGGCTAAGAAGGGTGGCACTCGGGGGCTTGTATGGTTGAGGGAGGGGATAGAGTTGGGGAGTGGTGAGGGATAGGGATAGGTGTGGTTTTGGTGGAGATAAGCCCCTACAATTGACTTTTGCAGGGAGGACGGAATTTGACCCATCTTCCCAACCTCTTATTGGGTGATCACATGCCCTTTAGGGTCAGACCATGATCCCATTTTAGAGACTGCATACCAGACACTGTGGCAAGTGCAATGAAGTCTAAAGTTCAATCCTTACCTTCGAGGAGTTTACATCAGAAAGCTGGATATTAAAGGGGAGCTAATACTATTAAGATCAAGTGAATCTTTCAGAAAGTCAATAGCCTGAATGATGCTTATGTTTGTTAAAGTTTATGCTTTCTATTTTGATTCTGCTGGAGTTGCTCAATCATACGAAACTCTGGTCAGATGGTTTGTTGGGACATAAAGAGAAGGGCTGGGACATAGCCTGGTGGTATTTAAAGAGCTCAGCTCAGAGCCCTGACCCAAAGTGTACACATACCACTGCCCTCTACTGGAGATTAGTGCAGACGAGCTCCTGGATGCATAAGGGATGCCCAAACAATTTGTGTCCTTTATCCAAATACTCTCGTGTTTATAGGGAGTTCCACTTTGCTGATGGTCATAGCTTGTGGGAAAAAAATATCCTCCCCAATTTTTGAAAGCCCAGCAGAAATTCTATTGTCCAATAATCCCAGCTCCTCACCTGCTTTTAACTAATATGGAGTCTGGACAGGCTATCGATTTTTCTGCTTTTTCCAGACTGTGATCATCAGTCATTTTATATTACTAGAGAGGCCATTAGCAATAAAAATAAAAGATGGAAGATACAGAGCCCATTAGAGTACTTACTCCACGCATCTCTGGGGCGAGGGAAACAATTAAAGGCATGTCATCTTATAAACATACTACTGGTGTTATTAGAATGGAGCATAAAAGCCAGGTTGGGATATCAAGGGAGGGATAAAATTCCCTTTGCAGTCAAGTGGAAGGGAGGGCCCTGATGTTCCACAATACAGTAGTATGCGTGAGGCCTTAAATGTTGTACGTGGGTGAGAGGGAAGAGAAGATTAGGTAGAATAAAAGAACCATTAACACAACTGAGATTCAGCTGTGGGCTCATGCATGAATGAATTTCAGAATAGTGATGGGGAAAACTAAACAGTCAGAGGAAGGAGGGAGTTACATGTGAAAGGGAAAGGCAGCAATGCAGTCCAGAAATGACAATTTAGGCAAGTGGGGAAAACAAAGCCACCTTACTTCTTGAAGATATAAGGCATTGCATTACTTGAAGATGAAGTCATCTCATTCCTCCCAATTTCTCAACTAGATAGCAAGAAGTAAATGCAAGTAGAAATTAATGTTTTCTGGTTGGAAGACAAAAGGTACGACCCAAGAAATCTTCCTACCTTTTTTTAGTAGGGTCATAGATTTAAAGCTTGAAGGGTCTTTAGAGGTCATGGAGTCTAACCTCCTTGTTTTACTGATGAAGAAACTGAGGTCTGAACAGAGGAAGTGACACCCACTTATAGTCACAATCTAAGATTTGAACCCAAATCTTTGTGACTCTAACACTAGCATTTTAATTCCACCATACTGACTCTTTGGTATGGGTAGTTAGTGTGATAGCTGTTGAAATTGCATTTTCAACTTAAGTTAGACTGTGTTGAAAAAATTTTTCTTCCTACCATGGATATGCTTGTTTATTAGAGATTTAATATTATTTATCTCACATTGTGAAAAAATTCCAGTGATCATGAAAGTGAGAAAAGACTTTTGGATCAAAATTTTGAGACATCAAACTCTTGGATTTGAAATCTTTATGAGCGTGTAAACACTGAATACAGCTGCTATGTGAATTTTCTGAAGTCCGTGCCACACACACAGGCCAACGAGTGGTGAGAGGTGGTCAAAAGGCTACTCTTCAAAGCCAAAATAAAGTAGTTTGCTATAAATAGGAATATTTTCACTTGGGTCAAAAACAGTTGAGCAGAGGGTGACTTGCCCAAAATCAGAAGGCTAATCTGTGGCAGAGTGAGGATTAGCCCTATTATTGAGATTCCAATATTCTTTTTATTGTACCCCATTGTTATACTTTACAAATGTGGAAACTGGGACTCAGAGAAGGAAAGTAACTGACTAGGGTCACTCAACTAGTGAGTTTAGTTTGTGGCACAGGATAAATGTTTATGATTATTTGATGAAAAGATTGAGCCAGATTATTAGCTCTCTTAGAATTTTTCTATTTGACTCCAGAGGTCAGAACTAGGAACAATGGGTGAAGATACAGAGAAGGGGTGGGGGGAGGGTGTAAAGTCACACATGAGCAGCTTTCCAGAGGACGGCTGCTGCGAACAGCTTTCAAGGTTCTGATTACATAATATAGCAAACTCTCTATTTATTCAATAACAAATCAGAGAAAAATATTCACAGAAAATCAAGGTACAGCATTCACAATGTTACAACTTTTCACAGAAAATAAAAATACAGCATCCAACATGTCATAACTCAACAACTTATCACTAAAATGGCCACATAGTTTTCACCAAAGTGGTCAGATAGTTTTCAGCAAAGTACAATAATTTAGTAACTCAGTCATTCAATCATCCTTAAGGCTTGCCTCCTTAAGGGTTACAAAGTACAAAAATCAAAGTTATCCACCTATGGGGTGCAATGAAGTTACAACTTCAACAGTCACTACTCAGTACCTTCTTAAGGGGTAGTAGAAAATACAAGTAAATTACAATTTCATCAGTCATTACTCAGTCAATTTCATTAGTCACTACTCAGTACCCACAGAGGGGTCTTTTCATCTTGACTTGGGCAGGCTTTCAGCTTCCATGGTTCCTCTTCCATGCTCCCAGCTCCTGCCTGAATCTAACCAATTGCCATCTGAGTTCAAAGGCAGATAGCTCCCAGCTCCTTGCCCAGTTCTCCATGCATTTCCTGCTCCACACTGGGGCTCACAGTGTCCAGTCCATCTCAAATCCTTCACAGTCTCTGCTCCTGGGAAGACAAGGCCCAACAAAGCCACAAGAACATTCATGCACATTAACAAAGTCACAACAACATTTGTTAAAAGTACCAGCACCACAGTCATGCTTCATCAGTCCTCTGCAGCTCCAGCTGGCCATTGGAAATCCTCAGCACCATAAGCTTCATTCTCAAAATCAAAATCACTTTATCCATCCTCCACTTGGCTTGCTCCAAGAAATTCTGTCTCAGTTCTCAATTCTCATTTCTCTTCTCAGTTCTTCTCAATTCTCAGTTCAGTCTTCAGTCCAGCAGCTTCCCTGCCTTCATGATGCTTACCCCAGGAAATTCTGACTATTCAGCTTATGTTCTTCCTTAAATACGATATAGCTCCTCCCTGTTCAGCCCCTTCCTGTTACATCTGCAACAGGGGTTCATACCTTCTGTTTCTTTAACAGAGGTTTAATTTGAAACTACGTGCTAAGTACCTCTTAGCTTAGCAATACAAAGGGATCTTCAAATTTCATTACTATTACAGAGAGGGAAGAGGAAGGGGAGAAATGGGGGAAGAGAGAAAGAGGGAAAGGGAGAAGGAGAGAGTGAGAAGAAGCAAAAGAGGGAGAGGGAGACAGAGGAGAGGGAGAAGAAGAAGGAGAGAGGGAGAGGGAAAGGGGGGGTGAGAAGCAGAAGAGGGAGGAGGAGAAGGAGAGAGAGAAGGCAAGGAAGAGAGGGAGAAGGAAAGGGAGAGGGAGAGAGGGAGAAGAAGGAGAAAGGAAGAGGGAAAGGGAGAGAGTGAGAAGAAGCAGAAGAGAGAGGGGGAGAGGGAGAGGGAGAAAGCAAGGGAGAGAGGGAGAAGGAAAGGGAGAGGGAGAAGAAGTAGAAGAGGGAGGGAGAGAAAGGGAGAGGGAAAAAAGAGGGATAGAGGGAGAGGGAAAGAGGGAAAGTGGAAGAGAGAGGGGGAGAGAGAGAGACAGACAGTTAGATGGAGACATACTGAAAGATAAACACAAAGAGAGAAAGGGAGGCACACACAGCCACACACACAAACACACATATTAACAGACCCAGACAAAGAGACAGATAGTGAGACATACAGAAAGAGAGAGCTACAGAGAGGCAGGGATATCCAGAAGCAAGAATCCCTGGCTAGTGGGGGAGAGGGAAGGGGTGAAAGTGGTGGTTTGATCTTGGGCTAGGGGATGACTGAGATTCTCAGTTGCCCATGAGAAATATGGTACAGTGATGGAAGCCTAGGGGGAGGGGGTGGTCCAAGGGCAGTGATTACACCGCATTTCAGCTTGGGCTGGTGGAGGATACAAAGCAAGAGACAATACTAGTACAACTTCCTTATTTTACAGATGGAGAAACTGAGATAAGGGGGGTAAAGTTACATGCGTACTCATTTCACTGGATCATAGGTTTCCTACACCAGTGGAATCAGAGGTCTGGTGAGAAAGAGAGCAAGGAAAAGAAAGACAGACAGGTGAAGAGCCTTACCTTAGCTCCCTGGGGCAAAGTCCTATTAGGCCTATGCTAGTCATGGTTCTTTTTACTTTGCCATGCTTAATCTACTCTTCCTAAAGGACTCCTACAACATTCTGGGAGTTAACATCTGGTATATTGGTTTGACTTTACACCTTGGTAAATTAAAACTGTCATACAGAGTTGCAGCTAGGGGTAGGTACAGTGAGCAGATGCCTTTGGTGGGGGTATGCAATGAGGGACACTTAACATTTTAAAAAATACACTTACATATTTTAATACCAAAAAATTCCACTCCCTATGGCACATGGGCATTTGTTTTGTGCTGTCAATTGCCATGTATTAAAGCAAAAAAAGCTTAAAGTTTCTGATGGACAGAAACTCACAGGGAGCACAATTTTCAAACACAGGGGGTATACTTTTGCAGACTTTGCCTAAAGCACATAGATGCCTTTCCCTGCCTTTCTTGTCATCTGTTAATATTTATCGAGCACATAACATACATTATTCTAGATCCTACACAAAAGAACGCATTCAAGACACACTATTACGACTTTAACAGATTGTCATTGTGAAATCCAAGTAAATATTATATGTGGTATTTGTTAGAGGAGCTTTGGGAAAACCTTGCCCAAGCTTGTTGCTTGAAAAACCACAACTACAGAAAAGTCTAATCAAATTGAGAATTAGGGGTTGGGAAAACTGTAGGAGAGGCTTGGGGAGATAGATGAAACAAGGAAAGACTTCTTGGAAGAGACTGATTTTAAGGAGACCTTTGAAGGAAAGAATTAAATTGGCAGGCAAAAGTTGAAACTGTTAGTGCTGTCATCAAAGTAGCTTAAAAGGAATCTGTAGTGGGTAGAGGGCCAGCTTTAGGGTTAGGAAGGTCTGAGTTCAAATTCTACCTCTAATAGATACTAGTTGTATGATAATAGATTTAGAACTGGAAGAGACCTTTGAGGCCATCATCTGACCACTCATTTCAAAGGAGAGGAAACTGAGGCCTGCTGATGTTAAGTGACTTTAAAAGTCACACAGTTAGTGTAGTAAGTGTTAGAGATGGAAGCCAGATCCTCTGATTCCAAATCCAGTCCCCCTTCTGTGTCACTCGACACTCCAGGTAACTCTTTAAGGCAGCAGATGAATTGTCTGGTACATGGCATATATTTCCAGACTTTTTTCATGTATTGATCATTTTTGTGATTTTTTTCCTATTCTTCCTCATTTTCTTTTATTTCTGGAAAAATTATTAATTATATGAAATGGCTTTTGGGGTGGAGAGAGAGATACTGGGAGAAATTCTGGCAATGTGAAAACAAAAGAAGTAAAAAAAAATTGTTAAAAACAGTTGAATTGCTGGTCTACACTGGTTAAAGGAATTTCCACAAAGAAAGTTTCCTGCACCAACAAAGCTAGAGTTTCACACAATAAGTAAGCAAGCAAACAAGTAACAGCTCACAATTGTATGACACTATTACATATACTCAGTCATCACCATGCAACTCAGGTAGGTGGGGGCCACTGTGGCTGATGATAGAGAAAACATGGATGTTTTCAGAACTGATGCAACTGTTCCTAGCCAAGCCCCAGCCCTAATCCCTTTAAGAAAATGAGATCAGATGCTTCTTTGCCATAAAGCCTTCCTAGATGCCTTGTCATCTGAAGAAGGGGCATTTACTTTACCTTTTGTCACTTATTATTGCCTTCTGAAATCAATACCCTCTTCACCCTCTGTCACCTTACAACACAGGTGGCTGAAGACAGAATAGAGCTATAACTAGGATAGTCTGGAGAGATTTTGTCCCAAGGGTGTGGAATTGAGAGCATTCACATTTGTAGTCCTTCAACAACATAGAAATCACAGAGTATAGCATGAAGTTAGCAATAATAATTTGTTAAAATAGAAGCTAGCAGATGGTTGCTAGGCTGATTTCTTCCTGCTCCCTGCCATAACCTCCCCAGTAGCAATTTCATTCTGGTGGCCTAAGGTCTCTATATTCCTATAATTGGTGGTATCCCCTGCCACTACCCTCCTCCCATAAACACACCTCAAAGAAAGATGATTTTCGGGCAATTTGCCCAGGGTAAAGTTTGTGGCCCTTGGCTCAGGAACAAAAATTCCTAGTTACAACTTTGGGATGAAGGAAGCATCCCTGCTACCACTATCAGCACTGTAGCTTAAGCTTCTTGTCAGAGACCTAGAATGTACTAGGATTGTTATTGAAGATGAAAGAGGAAATGTAGTAGCAGAGTTCTGCTTAAGATTAGAGGCTTCTTTCTCCATATGGTCCTCCCAGAGACTATTCAAAATGAGTTTATTCAATAGACAGCTTATTCAAAAGGATGGTGATAGAGACAGAGAGTGAATGAATGAAAAAGCTAACAAAATTTTATTAAGTACCTATTATGTGCCAGGTACTGTGCTAAGTGGTGGGGGTGCAAAGAAAGGTATAAAATAGTCCCTGCTCTCAAGGAACTAGGTCTAATGGGAGGAAAAGAGGGGTTGGTGGTGGAAATAATAATAATTTAGCAGCCAGGCACTATGCTAAGCACTTACTTATTCTCTCCTTTGATCCTTACAGCTACCCTGGGAGGTAGGTGCTTTTATTATTCCCATTTTATAGACAAACAAACTGAGGCAGACAGAGGTTAAGTGATGTGCCCCAGATCACACAACCAGTAAGTACGGGAGGCCGGATTTGAACTCAGATCTTCCTGGTTCCAGGTTCAGTGTTCTATCTACTTCATCACCTAACTTCCTAGGTGACAGCATGAAAATAAATCTGTACAAACAAGATTTATACAGGCTAAATTGGAAATAATTTTACAGGGGAAGACACTGGGATAAAGAAAGACTAGGAAAGGCTTCTTGTAGAATGTGGGACTTTAGCTGAGACTTAAATGAAGCCAGGGAAACCAGAAAGCAGAAATGAAGAGAGGAAGAGTCCCAGGTGTGGGAGATAGTCAATGAAAATGCCCAGAGTTAAGAGATGATGTGTTTTATGTGAGGAACAGCAATGAAATCAGCATCATTAGACCAATGATTATGTGGTGGGGCACAAGATATGAGAAGACTTAAAGGTGGGGTGGAGGAGGCAGGGCTTCTAACACCAAACTGATGATTGTATATTGGATTTTGGAGGTAATAGAGTTGATTGAATGGGAGGAAAGGTGGAGTGATGTTGCTTTTAGGAAGACCACTTTGACAGCTAAGTGAAGAAAGGACTGGAGTGTGGAGAGGGTTGAGTCAGAGAGACCAACCAGTAAGCTATTGCAATAGTCTAGGTGTGAGGTGATGAGGACCTCAAAGAGAGAAGGGGACATATATGAGAGATGTTATGAAAGTAAAGTCTACAGGACTAGTTAATGGATTGAATATGGGAGGGGGAGGGAGTGAAATAGAGTAAAGAGTCAAAGGTGACAGTCAGTAACTAGGTGGCAAAGTAGTTGGAGCACTGGACCTGGAGTTAGGAAGACCTGATTTCAAATTGATGTAGGGATAGGAGGAGCCATGGGATGTTTGAGGGGGGGATGAAAAGGTCTGGAAAAGCCACTATGGGAGTAGGATAGCAAATGCATTAGGAAAGTATAAAAGGATTTCCTTGTCTTAGTGAGGGCGCAGTTGAGGTTTATGTAATATAAATTTGTTGGGCCCTCAGCCAGAATGGTCCATAACTTTTCTCCAGTTGCATTCAATAGCACGTGAGTGGCAACAAAGGCAGCCAACAGTGGGAATAATCTGAGGAGTTCTGGGTCAGAGGTGGAGGCCAGAGTGCAGCATTATGGTGTAAAAATGGCTAGAGAGTAGCAGGAAAGGGAGTGAGCGTGCTTTCCGTGTGGCCTTATTAGTTATAGGAATTTCCTGCTTCCCATTAGCATTCTCCCATTCCAAGCTCTGATAAAATGAGAACTACAATCATCTGGTACTTTCCTTGGTTTATTCCTGGCCAGAGTTGCTCTCTGCCAACATAAAAAGTCCTTTCTCCTGCTAACTCTCCCTATACCTGCTAACTCTTCAGACCAGCCCCACTGTTCTCCACTCTTCCCCAGTCCCTCTCCTATTTCCCCTCTTCCACTGTGTCTTCTAGAAACCTCACTCCCTCATTAATAATCTTCCCTTCACCCTAGGTCTTATCTTCTTATACTCCTTCCATCTTCTGGCTCTCATGGAAACTTTCCCCATAAGATACTTCATCCCTGGTCACCCTCTCCAGGCTAGTTGCTCTATTTCTTCATGACTCCCAATGCATTGGGCCAAGAGGAGGAGGAGGAGGAGGAGGAATATTCCTTACTTCCCAACCCCATTTCCAAGTTCTTCTGTTGCCATCACTCAGTAACCTCTCCTCTGAGATTCTCTTGTTGCTGTCTTCTTCTGGTCGTTGTCTCTTCTTTCTCAAAGGAAGCAGTTTGTTGTTATTTAATTGATTAGTCATGTCTGACTGACTCTCTGGGACACCATTTGGGGTTTTCTTGGCAAAGATACTGCAGTGGTTCACCATTCCCTTCTCCAACTCATTTGACAGATGAGGAAGTTGAGGTAAACAGGGTTAAGTGACTTGCCCAGGGTCACACAGCTAGTAAGTGATTGAGGTCGGATTTGAACCAAGGTCTTTCTGACTCCAGGTTCAACAGTCTATTCACTGCACTGCCTAGCTGCATTTTCTTCCTCTCCAGCCTAACCCTTACACTTATTGTCCTTAGAAATTTCAATATTTATGTTGAGGTTCTTTTTACACTCTGGATTCCCAACTTATCAACCTCTTCAACCCCTATAACTTACCTGAGTCACACCTCCCAGGGTGATCCCACCTTAAAGTTTCACCCCAGATTGTTCTGCTTCCATGATCTTGAACTCCTCTTTGATCAGATTCTACTGTCCTATAATTTCTACTGAATCTATTCTTCATTTTCACTTTGACTTTGAGCCTTTCTATTCCTCCATTTCTCCTAGTCCCTCTTCCTGTCCTGACCAGACTTTTTTCTTTTCCCTGGCCTTGATCCCATCATTACCAGGCATTGTGCTCCACCCTTGAATCCCTAGTCCCTTGTCTTTCTATCATCCACAGCCCTGGGTTACCTATACCTTCCACCTTTATGCTCCTATTCCTGAATTGCTAAATATTGCTGGAAGAAGTCAGACAATTATGCCAAAGTGATGTCATGTCCACTATAAATTAATGTTTAGGACATGTTACTACACTGGCAATTCTTTCATTCTTCATACAATCAGGGAGTCAAGGAATTGGAAGGGATCACAGAGACCATTAATCCAAAACCTCTCCAACAAAGAATAATCATCCACAATATCTCCCACATATGGTCATCTAAATCTCTCCTTGAGGACCACCAGTGAGAAAGAACCCAATACCTCCTAAGGCACCCATTACATTTTTGAATAGGAATAATTATGAGGAAGTTTTTCCTCATATCAAGCCAAAACCTGCCTCTTTACAACTTCATTCTGTTACTACTATTTCTGCCCTGCAGACCCAAGCAGAACACATCTAATCATTCTTCCATATGACAATCTTTGAATATTTACACTTGAAGACAGCTATCATATCTTCCCCTATCTCCACCCACGTGTGAGGAATGGGAATGAGAATAGATACTTTTCCTACCACATACCTATTCATGTGATGATCTCAGTTATACCATTTCCCAGGCCATTCTCCTTCTTTTTCTCCAGGAATTTAGCACCTGGCTCACTATTTTCCTCAGCTCTTGGTTTTTATACTAGAGGACTTCAAGATCAATGTTTATGTTCCTTCAAATTTCCTAAATTTCCAAATTTATGATCTCTTTAAATCTTATGATCCACCCACTGTGACTTCATCTCAGGCACATACAGGGATGGTTCCCCCCAAATCTCAACTTAATCCCCAAATATTCCAGTTTCTTAGAAAAAAACTGAATTTCTTCTATCTGTACCTAACCGCCTATCGTTCTGTCTCTATCTATGCTTCAGTTCTCCTAAATGATTTCTTCACCCTTGCTATGATTCTTTCCCCCCTCTGTTCTCAGGCTGCTCTGGCTTAGCATTCCTCTCTGAAATCTCTACCCCATAGTTAATCAATTTAACTCCATGCTTCATTCACTTTCTTCTCCCACTTTTTCCTTTAAGACTTTAGTAATGTTGAATGATAAACGTGGACATTTACATTTATGGAAGGAGCTTGAGGAAGCCACACAACTC
Organism: Gymnobelideus leadbeateri; assembly: GCA_011680675.1. NCBI lineage: Eukaryota > Metazoa > Chordata > Mammalia > Diprotodontia > Petauridae > Gymnobelideus > Gymnobelideus leadbeateri. The sequence continues at coordinate 142,483 of WOXC01009024.1, read as the reverse complement.
TGCTGTCAAAAACTATAAATTAATATTTTCCAACTTCATCTGGACCCACTGTAACCCTTATATTCTTCATTTCACTCCTCAAAGACTGTATTCCAAATCTCTTTTCTTCTCAAGATTCACACGCTTCTTCCTTCCCCAACTGTTAGTTAAAGACCTTGCCTCTGACTTTAATAAGAATATGGAGGTCATTTGCTATGAGCTCCTTTTTCCCTTTCTTATCCTATTAAAAAACCCTCTACCCTTTCTTACGCTCTTTTTTCCTTTCCACCACTCTTTTGGTTTCTCAGGTTTTTAATTTCATTGCCATCTTCCACTTCTCATTCTCCATCACCCCACAGCAGTTACCATATGTTGTTATTTCTGCCTCTACATATGTGGCATTTGACCCCCTTCTCCACTCCCACGATACCACTTTAATTCAAACCCTCGTTATCTCTCACTTAGATCGCTGCAATAGCTTCATAATCGGTCTACCTGCTTCAAGTCTCCCCACTTCACAAAGCTGTCCTTATTCACAGATCTGACCATATTGCTCGCCTACTCAATAGACTTCAGTAATGCCCTACTGATGTGAGGAGAACATATAAACTCTGTTTAGCATTTAAAGTCTTTCACAACCTGGACCCAATATGTCTTTATAGCCTTATTGTATCTTACTCTTCATCTTGTGCTGTGATTCAGCCAAACTGGCCTTCTCTCTGTTCCTCACATAGGACAAGTCATCTCCCAACTTCATACCTTTGCCTTGGTATCCCTCATGCTTTGTAAGCACTCTTTCCTTACCTTTACCACATAGAATCATTCTTTTCCTTCAAGACATAGCTCAGGTAATGCTTCTCTTTACATGAATCCTAGTGCCCTTGCTCTCAAACTCTCTAATATTTAACTGTGACTTAGTTATTTGCATTATTTTTTTTAGGGCAGCTAGGTGTCACAGTAGATAGAGTGCTGGGCCTGGAGTCAGGAAGACCTGAATTCAAATTCAGACCTCAGACACTTAGCTGTGTGACCCTGGGCAAGTCACTTAACCATGTTGGGCTCAATTTCCTCATCTGTGAAATGAGTTGGAGAAGGAAATGGCAAACCACTCCAGTATCTTCACTAGTTGTTGCTGTTGAGTTGGTTAGTTGTAGCTGAGTCTTCTTGACCCCATTTGGGGTTTTCTTGGAAGAAGATACTGGAGTGGTTTTTTTTTTTTTTTTTGCCAAGAAAGCCCCAAATGAGGTCACGAAGAGTTGGACAGGACTGAAAAATGACTAAACAACATTCTTTTTATAATTGATTCTGTATATACTTATGCATGTCCCACATTAATAGAGACCTAGCTGTACTTATTTAAGATCTTTGAGATAAGGGATTGTTTTATTCTTTATATGTGTCCCTGGAACCTAGCACAGCATCTAGAACACAGTAACAACTTAATAAGTACTTGCCAATTGATTAAAGATTAGGAAAGGGTCCAAAGAAATGGGCTCTGCCATTTCATAGCTAAACGACATTGAATAAACCATTTAGCCTCCTGGGAACTTGGTTTCTTCATCTGTCAAACGGAAATGTTGGACTAGGTGACTTCTAGGATCCCTCCCAACCCTAACATTGTGTGTTTTGATGTAAAGAGATTTTATTCAGAGTCAGCTTTTCAGTTGTATGTATATTGCTGTCATCGGTGCTGGAATAAAACTTGCTTTATTTGCTTTAAATGCCTGCCCCTGCCCCAGGAACTCCTCCTCATCTGACAACAGCTCCATTTTAGAGTCACTTTCTTTGTAAGGGAATCCCCCTGTACCACTTCCTCTTTCCTCCTCCCTGAACTGTATTGTGCATATGGTTACCAGGCATAGAAGCAACACAATACAATCGGAAGTTGAGTACATGAGAGGACCAACTTACAACAATAAAATCTCATTAAAGCATGAATATATTTGGGGGAACTCATGCATATTTTACTTCATGATGAAAGTTTTCTTTATCCCCATATAGCCAATCAGAAAGAAAAAAAGGACAGGCATGGAAAACTTGACTCTAGCAATTATGTCTAAGAACAAAGACTTTGTTTCATCAATATCCCTGTCATTGCAAAATGCTAGAAACCATCAAAAAACAACAGTTCCATTTGAAAATCAAAATGGAATTTCATTTCTTGTTATTTCTAATGGGGAAAATGGATAATATATAGAACAGAGGGTTTTTTAACCTATAAATCTATGTACTTTAAAAATATTTTGATAACTAAATTTCAGTATAATTTATTTCCTTTGCAATATTATACATTTTATTTTATTCATTTAAAAACAATATTCTGAGAAGGAATCCATAGGTTTCACCAGATTGCCAAAAAAGACTGACAAAAAAAAAAGGTTAAGAACCCCTACCTTAGCTTTAATGGTTTTAGTAACTTGTTGGAGTGGTAGCCCAATTACAAAACAAAGAATTATGTGGCATAGTGAAAACAACATTTACCTGGGAGTCAGGAGGCCTAAGTTCCTTTTCTGGCTCAGCTGTTAAAGGGCAAGCCACATGGCCTCAGTTTCCTTACCTGTTAAAAGAAGACATTGCTATATATTGTCTACAAGGTCCTTTCCAAATCTACAAAACCAACCCATGTTATTATTCTTCTAACTTAATTAGCTTGAAATTGTTTTTGTTGTTTAGTGTGTCTGACTCTTTGTAACCCTATTTGAGGTTTTCTTAACAGAGATGCTGGAGGAGTTTGTCATTTCTTTCCTTCTCCAGCTCATTTTTACAGATTAGGAAACTGAGGCAAACAGGGTTAAGTGACTTGCCCAGGGTTACACAGTTAGTAAGTGTCTGAGGCTGGATTTGAATTCATGAAGAGTCTCCCTGATTCCAGGCCCTGCATTCTATCCACTGTGCCACCTAGCTGCTGATCAATTAGCTTGAAGAGATGAAAGTATTTCTGACTATAAGGACTAAGTGCTTGCAAATTACCCTTCCAGACTACTTCAAAAATAACAATCATTATGTGTTAAATATTTTAGGAAATCACTTGCAATAAATAACCTTGAATCTGCATCCTTAAATTTTGCCAGTCTATAATTAGGCTTTTCTAATTTGGAGATACATTTTTTTTTTAAAGCACATCCAAAATGAAAACCCCCCTATCCATCACTCAAGGTGTTATTTTCATGCTTGTCATTGTCCTACCTGCAGGCATGCAAACTGTCTGCCTGAGTGTCAGGTTACAAATGCCTTAGGCATTCTGCTTTACAAAGCACTCTTTGACATAATGCTGGAAGCCAGGTGGAAGGGACCCATTTTAGGAAAGAGAAGAATACTATAAGTGCATTTCATCAGAAACACATGATCTAGTCTTGGCTTTTCATAGGATTGCAATATCATAGCATTTTGAAGGTGGAAGGGACCATAGAGAAAGACTTCTGGGATAGTTAGGAGACTCGGGTTTGAATCTGATCTCCAATCCATATTACCTATGTGGTGCCCTAACCAGGGCCTTTGCCCTCTGAAAATTCATTTGGGGGAGTGGAATGCAGAGCTCAGGCTACCTAGATACTGTTGTACTGGAAGAGGACCTGGCTCATCCCTAAGAGTTAGGCCTATACCTCGTTGGGATAAGAAACAGTTTTCAATTTCCTAATCCCTGCACGTCTGAGGGGGAAAGGAGAAAGTAAAAGGTGAATGAGGTATTGTGGTGGTGGGTAAAGTGGCCTTCGAAAGAGGGATATTATGACAAGAGGGGGTGGGGTTGTGGTTTAGGTCTGGCCAGTTGTCATGGGCAAGTGCTTCTTAGGCTATGGGTCTGGCAGTTGAATGGGTGGATGAACAGACTAATGAATCAATGAAAATCATTTATTAAATGCTTATTCAGTTTCAAGCACTACACTAAACTCTGGGAATGTAAACTCCTTGGGGGCAGGGACTGTCTTTTGTCTCTTTTTTATATCCCCAGAATTTACCAGAGTGACTGGCACAAAGTAGGTGCTTAATAAATATTTACTGATCATTGATTGAATACAAATACAAGAGTGAAAACAGGCCCTGCCCTAAAGGACCTTACATTCTAAATGAGGGAGACAATACATTTAGAGGAATAGTGGCCAGAGAGGGGCACTTAAATACCAGAAATTTACAAGGATGGTAATGGGGTCATAGAGAGTCTATTTGATGACAGGAAATGTGGAGGCACATTGGAGGACTGCCACAGCAAGGAAACAGTCCCACCCCCACCCTCTTATCACCTCCCCCTTTGGTGACAACTTGTTGATAGAATCCTGCCCTAGTTACAGCTCTGCCATAGATAAGACACTCCTCCAGCCTCAGTTTCCTCATATTGTATTTAAAATGGTGATAATAATACCTCACTGGGTTGTTGTTAGGATCAAATGAGATCACATAAAGTCTTTTATAAATTTTAAAGCACTATGTAAATGTGAACTATATTGTTAACATGTGTGCACAAGCTCTTTGTAACCATGAAGCATTAGATAGATAACAAAATCTTGATTGATTCAATGGAGAAGTCTGGGTGACACTCCCTGTATGTTAACACGAAATAGAATACTGGGGAGACTGAGGTACAGAAAGATTTGAGTGATTTGCTGAAAGTCTCTGTTTTACTGCTTAAAGAAAACCAGGGGAGCGGCTAGGTGGCACAGTGAGTAGAGCACCAGCCCTGGAGTCAGGAGGACTTGAGTTCGGATCCAGCCTCAGACACTTAACACTTACTAGCCGTGTGACCTTGGGCAAGTTACTTAACCTCAATTGCCCTCCAAAAAGCCAAAAAAAAAAAAGAAAGAAAAAAAAAGAAAACCAGGGGTAGAACCTAGGTCCCCTGACATCCATTTCAGGAACGTGCTAGAGTCAGTTTGTACTGGCTCTGGAGAGGCTATATTTAAATTTTTCACTGTAAGTGCCAGGATTTACATCTCAGATATGAGCAAACACTACAAATCAAGGCTTGATTTATTGTTTTGTTGACTGTCTAGATTTAAGAAAGTGATGGAGAAAATGTAACTAATGCAGATAAGATACAAAATTGTGTCATATGTACAGTTTTCTGGGGATCCGGTTGTTAAACACTTACCAGCGTATCCTTGCTTCCATCACAGTATTCTAAGAACTCACCCTCAGTTCTTCCTAAGGAGGAAGAATGCAAAAACACAATCCTGGGGAACAGTTCCAAATTTCTGCCACCACAGCTTGGGTTTGTGAGATAAAAATGATATTAAGGACTAGAAAGTAGGATTAGGGAACTTAGAAAAGCACTGAATTAGAAGTCCGATTTACAGTCTTGGCTTAGTTACTTATTACCCATGTGATTTTGGGAAAATCACCTTCCCTTTCTGAGCCTCAGTTTCCCCTTCACTGAATGAGAGGGTTGGACTGAATTCAAAGTACCTTCCAGCTGCAAATCCTACTATCATATTCATAAATTTAGGAAAGACAAATAATTGGCTCATTGGATAGAAATCTGGGTTTGGATTCAAGAAAACTTGAGTTCAAATCTTGCCTCAGACATTTGCTGTGTAACTCTGGGGAAGTCACTTAATCTCTGCCTCAGTTTCCTCATCTGTAAAAAGGGGATAATAAGAGCATTTACCTCCCAGGGTTGTTGTGAGATTAAAATGAGATAATAGTTTAAAATACCTAGTGCAGTGCCTGACACATAGTAGGAGCTTAATAAATGCTTGTTAAATTTAATTAAACAACAACAACTAATATGCCCCCTGGCCTTATGTCTGATCCTGAGTACCTGAGAGAAGAGCCCTGGCTCCTGCTACTCTTGTTAGACTCATTCCATTTGGGCATGTTAAAAAAAAAAGAGGCAATGATAAAAATGAATCCAGGGCTTGGCATAGAAAGTGTTATCCAATTCTGCTTACACAGTAATTAAGTGTACCCAGTGCTGACTGCCTTCACAGATGACAGCATGCGGTTTGCCTGCCCACCCAGGGTGTGTGGGAGGGCAAACCCAGCCCTCAGAATCCTTGCTGCAGAAAGCATCTCATCATCACTTTCTTTATCAAGATTTCCGAGCTGGCTGGGAAAGGCTAATGTTGGGCAGAGGCAGACAATCCGTTACCCACATGAGTGAATGAGCTCTTCTCCCCTGGGTTCTATTCTCCCCACATTTCCTGGCCAACACCATTCCCCTCTTTCCTCAGCATAGGATTTATCTTTTTTCCAATACTGCTCTCTGTGTTTCAACAGCCCCCCCACCACCACTCCCACCCTCCATCACCCATGAGGAGGAAAATGACAAGGCAGGTTGCATTCACAAAACCAACGGAAATATTATATGTTCACCAGTAGAGCATGGGTTTGATCAAACCTGATTATTTCCGATTGCTGTCATGGGGCCAAAAACACTGACTAAGTCAAGAAAGAAATGGGCTCATTAGTGAGAATGCAGGGGAGATGGGCTGTAGTTTGGGAATCATCAGGTGAGGATCTATGGTTCTTTGTGGCAATTCAATTTAATTGAATTCAATTCATATTTACTGTATCTGCAATGTACAAGGCACTGAGTATACAAGGACAAAGAAAAATCTTGCATCCTGGAATCACAGATCTTTGAGACTGGCAGGGACCTTAGAAATCATCTAGGCTAGGGGCGGCTAGGTGGCGCAGTGAGTAGAGCGCCGGCCCTGGAGTCAGAAGGACCTGAGTTCGGATCCGGCCTCAAACACTTAATCCACACAAATAAAAACCTAGCCGTGTGACCTTGGGCAAGTTACTTAACACCAATTGCCCTAAAAAAGGGGCGGCTAGGTGGCGCAGTGAGTAAGAGCGCCAGCCTCGGAGTTGGGATGACCCGAGATCGAATCCGGCCTCAGAAAATGAGCACCCACACACAAATAATGACTAGCCGTGTAGCCTTGAGCAAGTTACTTAACCCCAATTGCTTAAAAAAAAAAAAAAAAAGAAATCATCTAGGCTAGGTGGAAATTGAAGCCCAGAGAGATGAAATGCTTTCTCTGGAGTTAGCACATGTAGTCAGTGATAGATCAAGGTAGAGAGCCCAGGCATGGAGTCAAGGAGGAGGTAGTGGAAAGAGTAATTGTTCTAGGATGGGGACTCACATGCCACCTCTAATACAATCTGTGTGACCTTGGGCAAGTCACTTAACTTTTCTGGGCCTCAGTTTCTCCAAGATGACAGGATTCAGACCTCTTTTCACTGGTGTTTCATATACCTGAAATGTTCTCTGACTTCAATCAGCTCAGAATCAGCTCAAATTCCACTTTTTTCTCCTTCCATACTTCCTATTGCTGGGAGATTGCCTTCCCTGTAAACTCTGTGTGTGTGTGTGTGTGTGTGTGTGTGTGTGTGTGTCTATATATGCATGTATATTTAAACTGTATATATATATATATATATATATATATATATATATATATATCACATTGTATAAAGTTATTTGCATGTTATCTGATTTATTAGAATGAGAACTTCTTGAAGGCAACGATCAATGTTTCTGCTGTTCATGCTCATCATAGTATCTGGTATATAGCAAGGGCTTAATAAATGCTTGTTGGTTGACTGACTAGATGGCCTCTGAGGTCCCTTCAAGCTCCAAATCTCTGACTCTACAATCTCTTTATTCCTAGTCCTGGTTTCTTTCCTCTACCATCTTCAGCTGTCAAAGTGACCTTTATAAAGTGCAGGGTCTGAACATGTGATCTCCCTACTCAATAAACCCTAGTGAGTCTCTGTCATCTCTAGGATTAAATATGAAATCCTCTGGCATTCAAAGCCCTTCATAACCTGCCATTTATTTTAGTCTTCTTATACTTTCCTCCCTTTTCCGCCATGAAGTAATTTTCAATCTAGTGATGTTGGCCTCCCTGCCCTTCCTGGAATAAGACACTCCAATTCTTGACCCCAGGCATTTTCACTGGCTGTCCCCCAATGTCTTATAACACTCTCCTTCCTAATTTCCTCTTCCTGGCTTCCATGGTTTTCTTATGTTGTTATTCAGTTGTTTTAGTCATGTCCAACTCTTCATGACCCTATTTGGGGTCTTCTTGGCAAAGGTGCTAGAGTGGTTTGCCATTTCCTTCTCCAGTTCATTTCACAGATGAGGAAACTGAGGTAAACAGAATTAAGTGACTTGCCCAGGGTCATACAGTTAATAAGTGTCTGAGGCAGAACTTGAACTGAGATCTTCCTGACTTCAGGCCTGGCTATCTACTGTACCACTTAACTGCTCCATTGTTTCTGATGGGGTCCTTGTGATGTATATATGTCTGTAGTATCAATCTGTAACATCAGTTTGTAAGTGGGGTGCTTTGGGATCTATGTCTGTAAAATCAATTTGTAAAACCAGTCTGTAAGATCACATTTCCAGCCCCCCCCCCCAGCCTCAGAGCATTGACTCTTCCCCTTCCCCCTTCCAACACTCTGCCCAGCAACAACTCATGACCTGTTTATCTCTGCTTGAAACAGTAAGTTATGTAAATGTTATCTCCCTTAGTTAGAGTGGCCAGCCCCACCATAAATTCTTCAATACCTTATCTATAGGGTAACTCCTTAGTCAATTATATACCCACACTGTCTCTGATGACCTTGGTGGGTGGCAGACTGGGCACTCTTTAGTGACGTATCAGGCCTAAAACCACACCTCCAGCTAGCCTCCCCTTGAGCTATTTCCCAGTGAATCATGGGCAATACACCTGCACAGTTGATATTAAAAGTGCATGGTCCTTTGAGCACTGACCACTCCTTAACTCCTCCCTGATCCCACCCTTACTCACCTAGTTAGCTTAAAACTATGCCTGTGGCCTCTGCAAGTTTGCAGGTTCCATAAGAATCTTTGCCCGCTGTTCTCTACAGTGTAACAATAAACTTTAAAATTTTGGCTTCAAAGTTTGCTTGAGCCTGGTGAATTCCTTCCAGACTGGATGCCAGGGTAGATCCCTGGCAGAACCACTTACCCTCCCTCCCTCCTTATCACCCTTCCCTCTTCATTTCTTTTAAATATGAGCTAAAATCCCATCTTTTACAAGACTTTCTTAATCCCCCTTTATTCTAGTATAGGGGTTGGGAACCTGCTGCCTTGAGGCCACATGTGGCCTTCTGCGTCCTTGGGTGTGGCCTTTTGACTTAATCCAAGTTTTTTTTTTCTTAAAGTGGAAATATTTATTTAGTTAAGAATTTATATTTAACACAAAAGTTTCTGGTATGCACAGACATATGTGTACATGGTTGAATTTCTTTTTTTAAAAATTGATTTATTTACTTTTAGTTTACAACATTTAGTTCCACAGTCCCTTGAGTTTCAAATTTTCTCCCCCTACTTCTCCCCCTCACCTCAATGGTGGTATGCAATCAAATATAGGATCTACAAATATCTTCACATTAATCATTAATCAGGTTGTAAAGAAGGATTATAACCAATGGAACGATTAGTGGGAAAGAGGAAACAAAACAAAACAAGAAAAAGAAACAGAGCAAGTAATTTGCTTTAATCTGTATTCAGTGAGTCCAAGTTTTACAGAACAAATCCTTTTATTAGGGGGATTTGTTTCCTGAAGTTTGGATTAAGTTAAAGGGCTGCATTTGAGGACCTAGAGGACCGCAGGTGGCCTTAAGGTCACAGGTTCCCCACCCCTGTTCTAGTACCTTTCCTCTGTTGCTTACTTCCACTTTATCCTTGTATATAGCTTGCATATAACTGTAAGCTATTGTTTTCATCTTGTCTTTCCCATTAGACTAGGAGCTCCTTGAGAATAAGGACCCTCTCATGGCTTTTTCCTGTATCCCCAACCTTAGCACAGTGCCTGACACATAATAGGCATTTGATAAATGTCTACTGATGCAGTGACCTTTCACAATCCCATACTGGATTTCCAAATCAGATCACAGGATTATAAAATGTTAGAACTGGGAAAAAAAATCTTAGACTTATCTAATTCAACCCCCTTACTTTACAGATGAAGAAATGGAGGTCTTGAGGAATGAGGTGATCTTACAAAGATTGTGTTACTGGGAAAAGCCAGCCCCATCTGAATGGAGGAAGGGACAGGACATTATTCCCACCACAGAAGGCCTCAGGAAATAGTGGGCTTCTCCTCATTGAAAATCCTGAAACAGAGACTGAATGACAATGTGTTGGGTTGGGTCCTGTTGTGGGGAGTTCTTTGGGGGTACAGACTGAACTAAGGGCCACTCTTCCAACTACAAAATCCTGTGATATAATTTCACCTGGACCCTCATTGTTACATGATGGTCCTTTTGTTTTCTCTTGATCTGTTTTCTATTCAACTCCCACAGTGACTATTCTTTTGCTTTTTGGAGGGCAATTGGGGTTAAGTGACTTGCCCAAAGTCACACAGCCAGTAAGTGTGTCAAGTGTCTGAGGTCAGATTTGAACTCAGGTTCTCCTGACTCCAGGGCTGGTGCTCTATTCACTTCGCCACCTAGCCACCCCTACAATGACTATTCTAAGCCCCCTTTTTTCTCTTCCATCTCTTCCTACATCTTCCTCTTAGCAATGGACTCCACCTACTAAAAAAAAACAATTAAGATCACCTGCCATGAGTTCCATTTTCCCCCCTCTTCCATGCATTAAATCCCTATGTCAGCCCCTTTTTTTCTTCTCCTTTGTTGCAGATTCTAAGGAAAATGTGTCTTTTCTTGCCAACGCCAAATAACTGCACCCTCCTTCCATCTCCTTTTGTCCCTTCCAGTGGCTTACCTCTTCAAATCACTGTCAATTTCTCCCTCTCTCTTTTTCTCCTGTTTCAATATCTATGTCTCTGTCCTCTTATCTCTGTATCTATATCTTTCTCTCTCTCTGACCTATCTTGGTCTCTCTTTAATTTCCTCTTATGCACAGCTTCCCTCTCTCCTTTCTACAAATCTTTCCTGTCCTTAAAACAACAACTCTTCACTTGACCCTTCCATCTAATTAAAAAACAAAACAAAGCACTATCTCTTCTTCCTTTCACAGCCAAGACTAGTCTAGAATCAGACTAGTCTAGGCTAGACTCATCTTAACATTTCTTTATACATCATAGAGATTAAGGGCTCTACATATGGTCCTCTGTTCCTACTCTGAATATGGAAGTGCTAATTTTATTTAGTGTTTCTTAAGTTTGGAATTTTAAAAAATAAACTTATTGCTTTCATTCCCACCCCTTCCACTCACTTGCTTCACATCTCCTCGTAGTCATGCTTTTGCCCTCATTACTCTACTGAAATTTCTCTCTCCAAGGTAATTAATGATTTCTTCACTGCTAAATCCTTTTCTCAATATCTTTTCTCAGTCCTCATTCTACTTGACTTCTATGTAGCTTTCAACATTGTTGACCATTTTTGCTTCCTGAAAACTCTCTTCCTTTGACTTCCATGAAACTGTGTTGTCCTGACTTTCCTCCCATCTGTCTGCCTATTCCTTGTCAGTCTCCTTTGTGTAAAGCTTAGCACAGGACCTGACATATAGCAGGTGCTTAATAAATGCTTGTTGATTATTATTATATATCTATTTCTTACTTGGGATGAATGGATTCCAAGACTATGTCCTAGACACCCTGCTGTTCTCTCTTTACATTTTCTGGGTTGGTGACCCCATCAGTTTTGAAAATCAGGTTTGATTATCATCTCTAGGTAGATGGTCACCCAAGTTCTCAAACTCAGATTAATTCTTGAGTCTTCCTTTTCCTCATCCCTATGTCTGATCAGTTTTCAAGCCTTGCCATTCAGTAGTGGAATAGTCTCCTAGTTGGTGTTTCTGCTTCTAGTCTCACCACCTTCTCCAAGCCTTTCTTCATATAGCTGCTAAATAAACATTTATAAAGACAAGTTCCATCAAATCACTCATCTCCTCAAAAACTTCAATGGTTCTTTATTACATTTAGAATAAAATACTAATTACTAAGCTTGATATTGAAAACCTTTCATAGTCTGGCTCTCACTTAAGTTTCTGAACTTACTTTACATTCCTGCCCTTCAAGATCTCCCACTTCCAGTCAAACTAGCCTGTTAGCTATTCTATCTCCTGTCTCCATGTTCTTTATGCTTTCCTACAAGACACTACCTCCTCACCTCTTAGCAACCCATCGTCCTTCAAACCAAACACAACTTCTTCCCAAATGTTTTATTTTTGTTGTTGTTATTAGTTCAGTTGTGTCATACTTCATGACTCCATGGACTGAAGCATACCAACACTGTCCATGGCATTTTCTTGGCACAGATACTAGAGTGGTTTGCCATTTCCTTCTCCACTGGATTAAAGCAAACAGAGGTTAAATGGCTTGCCCAGGGTTTGCTCTGTGACAGAGCTAGTAACCATCTTAGGATGGATTTGAACTCAGATTTTAAATCTTTTATTATTACCTTTCAGTGCTTCATACTCCCTCCCTTTTGTATTTTATTTCCCCTTCTCTGTTAGAATGAAAGCTCCTTGAGGGAAGCACCTTTTTTTTAACCCCTTCTAGTATAATGGTTTGCACATAGAAGGTAAAATGCATTTGTGGAATTGAATTGGGAACACAAAGAGAAAAATAAAAAAAAACAAAAACAAAAAACCAGAAATAACTCCAGAAAAGTCCCTGCCCTCCAGGAGTTTACAATCTGTAGAGAACTAAGTAGGGGCAAGTTAGGAGCACTAAAAATTGGGTGGGTGGGTAGAAGGAGATGATGAAGGCTTTAAGGGTAGAAGCACCAGAGCTGAGGCTTCTAAGAGGTCCAGGTGAAGGGGGAAGGCATTCTAGGCATGGTGAAGGAGACGAAAAGGTGAATTACTGAACAAGTCGTATATTCCAGGCTTGCTGGAATATAGCAGGTGTGAATTAAATGATAAGAAATAAATTGGGAAAAGTAGACTGGAGATGAGTGAGATGGTGCAGTGGAGAGAGCCCTGGGTCTGGAGCCAGGAAGACTTGAGTTCAAATGTGACCTCAGATACTAGTAATAGCTGTGTGACCTTGGGCAAGTCACTTAATCTCGTTGGCTTCAGTTTCTTCATCTGTAAAATGAGCCAGGGAGGAAAATGGCAAACCACTCCTGTATCTTTACCAAGAAAACCCCAAATGGGATCATGAAGAGTTGGATACAACTGAAAACAACTGAACAACCACCACCACAGATAGATTGAGGAAGACTTTAAACTCTAGGCTAAGTAATTCATATTTTATCTTAGAAACTAAAATGGAGCTAATGAAGCTTTTCTGAGTGGGGGGATGGAGAGGGAAGGTGGGAGGGGAAGTGAAATGGTGCTTAAGAAAGATTATTTTGACAACAGTGTAGAGAATGGAGTAAAGAGGAGAAACTTGCGATCAATTAGAAGGCTATTGCAGTAGTCTACTAGAAAGCAATTGCAAAGGTGGCTATAATAGATTGGAGTGTTGGGCTTGGAGTCAGAAAGACTCATGTTCCCAAGTTCAAATCTGACCTCAGACAGTTACAAGGTGTGTGACCCTGGGCAAGTCACTTTACTTCTGTTTGCTTTAATTCACCGGAGAAGGAAATGGCAAACCAATGTAGTATCTTTGCCAAGAATACCCCAAATGGGGTTACAAAGAGTCAGATACAATTGAAAAATGACTGAAAATTGCAGTAGTCTAGGCCCGAGATGATATGGGTCTTAAGTAGCCATCTGAATGGAGAGAAGGATTGGGGTTTGAGAAATATAGAGGTAGAATTGACAAGACGTGGCCACTGACTGAACATCGAGATAAGGGAGAAGAAAGATTTGGAACTGAGAGATTGAGATATAGATTGAGGATGATCAGTACATCCTAAGTCTTTCCATAGTTTATTTTGGTAAGCTTCCCAGTAGTAAGTATCTCCTTGATACCTGGGACTTCTTCCTTTGCATCTCTGACTCTCTTTTGTTAGCAGAGTCTTGTATACAAGAGGTGCTTAATAAATGTGTGCAAAATTAACTAAAATCGGGGAGGCTAGTTGATAACAGATGAAAGAATTCTGACGCTGGAATGAAAAGGATTGGGTTCAAAACTCATATTTGCCACTTACTACCTGTCTAATCCAGGTCAATTCACTTAACCTGAGTTAAAGGAGGGGCTAGACTATGTGACTGTAAAGCTGTTATCATGAGCTGGGGACATTCTGTATTCTCTGACTAGAATTGCAGGCCTTTTATTATCAACTATGCTGACAACAGATAAGTCAGTTGTCCTTCTGACTGGAAGGAGAGACTATATGTGGCCTTCTCCCTGTATGCCCTGGGGAGGTGTGGCAGCAACCATACTGGCATACCCATGATGGCTGCTAGCACAGATTCTTGGATCTGCTTTACTAGGAAAGAGAGCTGTTCAAGGGGTCAACAATCTTTTTTAATTACATTAACTAGTTCAGGGGAAAAGTCAGCACCTTGAACTTCAGAGAAAGTACAAGCAGAGAAATAAAAACCAATAGACAGGGCTCTGACTGCCTGAATCAACTATATACTTTACATACGTCCCTGGATTGAGAGAGCCTTTACATCTGAGCAGTCAGGAACTCTGAACATACAGTTATTCAGAATCTCGACCAGGGAATCACAAGATCCTTCTCATAAGCGAGCCCCCAAAACAAAATACTAACCCAGAGTATATCTACACTTCTCAGAGCCAGAAGGCATCACAACCCTCACGACTCAGTGCCTAATTAGAAATTAGCAAAAGGTGTGAAAGCCTTCCTACAAGTAAGCCTCCCTGAGCAAGCTTCCCTGAGCTTCCCCCACCTGAGGCCTATTAAAGGGCATGGAAGATCTTAAATCCCATTAACATTATAGGAGGGAACCTGGCAGAAGAGAACAATGAATCAATCAGAGGTCTGTTTAACTCTGGGCACTTTGGTACTATGGAAATAGTGGAGTAGAAAAGCAGAAGACCTGTAATTCAAGTCCCAGACCTGTCACTTAACTACCTGTGTGACTTTGAGAAAGTTAGTTCTTTGGGCTTTGGTTTTCTGATCAATTTGGGCAACTAGGTAGTGCTGTGAACAGAGTTCTGGGTCTGGATTAAAAAAAAAGACTCATCTTCTTGGTTCAGATCTGGCCTCAGGCATTTACTAGCTGTATGACCCTGGGCAAGTAACTTAATCATGTTTGCCTCAGTTTTCTCATCTGTAAAATAAGCTGGAGAATGGAATGGCAAACCACTCTGGTATCTTTGCCAAGAAAAACCTCCAATGGGCTCACAAACAGTGATGGATAATAAGGGGAAAAACATTAGAAAATAATATCAAAACAACAACAAGAAATTCCTGATCAATAAAATGAAAAAGTTGGGATAGAGCATAGGTTCTTAACTTGGGGTTCATGAACCTTTCTGAAGGTTCAGGGAGTCCATGAATTTGGATTGAAAAAAATGACATCTTTATTGTCACTAACCTCTGGCTGAAATTTAACATTTCCTTCAATTATAATTTTCTTTTCTTTCTTTTTTTTGGAATGGGGAGGGCAAGGCAATTGGGGTTAAGTGACTTGCCCAAGGTCACACAGCTAGTAAGTGTTAAGTGTCTGAGGCTGGATTTGAACTCAGGTCCTCCTGACTCCAGGGCCAGTGCTCTATTCACTGCGCCACCTAGCCGATCCTCAATTATGATTTCCTAAAAAAGTTATTCAGAGAAGGGATCCATAGGTCTCAATAGACTGCCATTGACCATGTCACAAAAAAAGTTAAGAATCCTTGGGATAGAGGATCTCTGAGGTTCCTGATTTCCTAAGATTCCTTAAAAACTTCCCATTGGATTACATGTGTACCTACTCACACAGCTAATATGTAGCAGAATCACTATTTGATTGCTGGACCAGGTGTCAGATAACAGGTTCCAATCTCAGCTCTGACACTAACTCTGTGACTTTTTGTAAATAGTTTCTTGTCACTTTTTCTTCTTCTATGGAAGAGGAATAATTATTATTGAATTGCCTCACAGAATTCATGTAAAACTATGTAATGTAGTAGAGTGCCTTGCCTGGAGTCAGGAAGACCTGAGTTCAAATCCAACCCCAGACATTAACCTAGACAGATTAAGTGAATTGACCCAGGTCTCACAGGCAGTTAATGGCAAATATACGTTTTGAACCTAATTCTTTTCATTCCAGAGCCAGAACTCTTTCCTCTGTATCAACTAGTTAATTTTACACACATTTGTTACTGTGTGACCCTGGGCAAGTCATTTAAGCCCTTTTGCCTCAGTTTCCTCATCTATCAAATGAGGGAGAAAGAAATGGCAAACCACTCCAGTATCTTTGTCAAGGAAATCCCCAATGGGGTCATGTGAATAGTTGAATACAACTGAAAGAATTATCAACAGCAACAACAGAATTTTAAAATAATTCAATACTTGAGGGGATCCTTCAACTCATATGTATGGTTCCTTTTTCTATGGGTGCATATCAAAACCATGCCTTTTCATCAAATTAACCATATAAATAAGAATGGTTACCAAAGAAGACCAAAAACCCCCAAAGCCATACTGAGAAGGCATCAGGTTTGTGGAATGGAAGGGGTCCAAATACACATCTAGGAGAATAGGGGTGTCCCTTTTGTACATATCAATCAGTTAATATTTATCAAGGGCCTACTACATGCCATACCCTACTCTACAGATTGACCTCATATGTCAGTATCACATAAAATACCAAAGATGCATTTCAGGTCTCCTATTGGCTCCTAACCCCATGGGAAATTTTTTCCAGAGAAGAAATCCTTTTTAGTTTATCTTTCCTATTTCTCCCTGTGTTCCTTCACACTGCACTGGGTTCTTTGGGATAGCCACTACCTATATATTGGAGACTTTTAGTTTTGCTGTTTTCTTTTTTGGGATGTTTTGTGTCTTCATTCTAAGACAGTTGGCTTATTTCTGATGGCAGCATTTTGGATTGGTCTTTACTGCTGCTGTTGCCACCTCTGTTTCTCTATATTCTACAGCCATGCTGTCTCTTTTGAAGTCCTAACAGCATTGGAAGGTGCCCCACTGCAGCTAACATAACAGCTTGGAAATCCTGCTGTCATGAGTCCTTTGTGAGTGTGCAGAATTGTGGGACATGGCAAGGCTCCCTTCCAGCCTGGCAGACCGGATGTATTTTAGACCTAAATCACTAACAATGCAACCCTGACTTGTAATGCTCGTTGCAAGACTTCATTCTCCACTAAAGCCCTACTCTGATGCTTCACAGTGATAATGATGTTGGGGTGACCCCACATGCTTGAAAGATGAGCCAATGAAAATAGTGCAAATTCTAGAAGTCTCTATCAAACTGGAAAGTTATGTGAGTGGGCTCAGCAAGTCACTGTCTATTGCTAAGACCTACTGATTTCACTGCTTCACGTTTCTCAAATACACCCCTTTCTCTTCTCCACTCCTACTACTACTCCAGTATAGATCTTATCGTCTCATGCCTAGACAATTGCAATAGGCAGCTGGTGAATCTGCCTACCTCACCTACTAAGGGGAGAAATGTTAGAAAACCACATCAAAGCAGGACATTCCCATATCCACAAGTAGAAAAAAATATCAGAGGAAGACATTCCCACACCCATAAGTTCCTTGAAGTATCAGTTGAGAGACAATATGGTGAGGTTAAAAGAACAATGATTTTAAAATTAAAAGACATGTGTTCAAATTCCAACCTTGCACCTTGATAGTTGAGTGCCTTTGAGCAATAATAATAACAATAACAGTTAGTTCCTCCCTTATAAAATGGAGATCATCATCATCATCAGTATTTTTGAGAGGCAGCATGACAGAATAGTTAGCTAAAGTGGAGAGGCTGCTTGAAGTAGGTGGAACCCTAGACTTTGAGTCAAGACAACTAAGATCTCTCCTCAGATATTTACTGGTCATATGAACCTGAGCAAGTCACTTGATCTCTCTTGGCCTGTTTCTTCTTCTATAAAATGGGGTTGATAGCACCTTCTTTAAAGGGTTGTTGTAATGATCAAATGAGGAAATATATATATATATATTATATATAACATATATATTATATATATATTGTGCATTGTACGCCTTGAAAAAAGCTACAGAAACATGGTCTATTATTATTACTTTTATTTGTTTGATTTTTAAATTTTATTTTAAAAGATCGATCATTTCACTGGGTCACTCCACCAGCAAGTATTCTCCACAAACCCTTAGGAGAGGGTTTGTCAATTGGAAAACTTAGGATAATAATAATAAGGATATCTTATATTCATATAGTTCTTTTAAATTACAAAGCACTTTCAATGTACATGATAATATTTGACCCTCACTACAGCTCTAATGTGGTAGGTAGAACAAGCATTATTGTAATTTATTTTTTGGTCCAGGTCTACGATTTAATCAGTGCGCGGATGCAGATGAGCAGCTTCCCTTTAAATACAATTTCAGACATTTACAATCTATGTGATCCTGGATAAGTCACTTAACCACTTTGAGCCTCAGTTTACTCATATGTAAGATGGAATTGGACTCATGGCCTTCAAGGATATCTCTAGCACTAAATCTATGAACCTAGAATATAGGATAGTTGCTGGGGTTGGGGGGAGACTAAAGGGTTAAATAATTTGGTTCTAGTCATATAGCCGACATGTGCTTGAGGCAGAACTTGAACCCAGGATCTTGCCCAAGACACTAAGGCCAGTCCTCTATTTGTTATATCAGCGTCTTCCTTTCTCACAAACATTAATAGTATGATCTCCATTTTGCAAGTGGAATTAATTAAGGTTCACAAAGGTCATATGTAACAAACTGACACCTCCTAATTAATTAAGGTTCACAAAGGTCATATGTAACAAACTGACAACTCCTAAGGGTTCTCAGACCAGAACTGAGGCTCAAACTCAGGTCTTTGGACTCTAAGTCCAGTGTTATTTTGACTTTACCACGTCTCTGGCCCATATCCTTCAGAACCCACCACTGACTGAGACAACATATTTGTGGAGTTTCTACTACCAACACTGGTTGCATCTGTGATGCCTTCTCTGTCTGGCCAGTAGAAGATGTCATTCATTCTTCTGAGTTGATGCTTGGCACATGTCATGAATCAGAGGATACTTGCTATTCAGCTGTTTAGCACCCCCATCCCCACCCCACCATGACTTTTCTTCATGTGTCAACAACACTGGAAATATGGATTGAAATTCCCCACAACAATGAGCTTGCCACATGTTGGTATAGGAGCACACGAATAACCCAGATTTCTTCTTAGACCATTATTTGCTACCATGTAATTAAGCATGGTTTTATAAGTGTTATACAATCATAAATTAATACAACCACATTATTTTAGGATGAGACCCATGAACTTGATTTTCTTTTTTAATTTGATAGTCATATTTCAATATGTCTTCTTTTTGATCCTATGTATTTTGGGATTTTATTTTGCTTGAAAATATCATTTTCAAAAGGGCTCCATATACTTCCCCAGACAGCCAGTGGAGTCCATGTCACATGAGAGGTTAAGAACCTCAGATCTAATCTGTTACCCATTGAACACTGATGCTCTGAAGTTAGTAAGGGAGCCAGTTCTATGAGATTTTCAGTCCAGTGCTGGTAGTTACAAAAAGCCAGTTAAACTACTTCCTTTTGAAAAACCATCCTTTTTATTTTGTTTGAAAGAAGGAAGCACACATCTTAGAACCTTTGCTCTCTTCCTCATTTCCTAAAAATTCTATGTATCTAGGAAGATGTCATCTAAGTGTTAAAGCTAGCCTACTCTAAGTGACCCATAAATAACACTTAAATTTGTATTTTTCCTCAGTAGACTCAGTTCCCTCATTCTAAACTTTAGTGAAGAATCTGGACCTGATGCATATCCTTTTCGTGACAGGATTTAATGTTTCTTTCTTTTTTTTTCCTTTCCTGTTCACTGATGTTATAAGGCACTTTAATCCTTTCAGAGTTGGGAGCTTCTTTCTAAAGAAGTGATATTCCCTTGCTTGGTGGGTTGCTGTTATTTTTTAATTTGAGTGAAAAAAAAAAGTTTTGGTCAATCTTTAACCAGAGAAAGTGGTTTTATTCCATGACATAACAATAACCCTGAAAAGTGAAGCTCTCTTTTGAAGATAGTGGAACTGACCCATTTCTCTGGGAAGTCTTTCATTCCACTTTGGTCTAGGGTATCTATGTCAATTCTGTATCTGGATCAGGCATGGCCCCATGATAAATTTTGAAGTTGGTCAAAATTTAAAAATGTTTTTGTGTCCTTCCATTTCCTTCCCATATCCCTGCCCAAGCTTTGGTCTGAACACACATTAGATGTTACCTTTTTCTTTTCTTTTCTTTTCTTGGATGGCAATTGGGGTTAAATGACTTGCCTAAAGCTGCCCCAAATGATTATTATTAATTATTATTATTATTTATTTTTTGCTTTTTGGAGGGGGAAAGGCAGGGCAATTGGGGTTAAGTGACTTATCCAAGATCACACTGCTAATAAGTATTAAGTGTCTGAGGTCAGATTTGAACTCAAGTCCTCCTGACTTCAGGGCCAGTGCTCTATTCACTGTGCCACCTAGCCACTCCATGATGTTACCTTTTTCAAGGATGTGATGACATTTTAATAGGAAACTCTGGATCAACAAAACAAAAAAAATTGAAGACCTCTAGGAATGTATTGGTAATATCAGTGTTTCTGGCACTATGGAAGGCTTCTGAAACTTACTGTCTAAGGACTGTGTGGTACAGTAGATAAAGAGCTGATCTTGGAGTCAGGGAATTTGGAAGATCTGAGTGAAAGTCCTTTCTCATAATTACTGACTGTGTGATCCTGGGCAGAGCATGTAGGTAGCACAGTGGACAGTGATTGACCTGAAATCAGGAAGAAAATCTGGCCTCAGATACGTATTAGCTGTGTGACCCTGGACAAGTCACGTAACCCTGATTGCCTCAGTTTCCTCATCTATTAAATGAACTGAAGAAGGAAATGGCAAACCTCTCCAGCTGCCAAAACAACAACAAACACCAAATGGGGTCACAACAAGTCATACACAACTGAAACTACTGAATAATATTACATAATATTATTGATATAAAGAACACTAGTAAGCCATCACTCAGAACTCTGATTTTTTTTACAAGAATGACTCAGAATCATTAAGTTCAATACTTACCCTTCCTGTTGATCCTAACTTCAGAGGGAACAAAACAAAACAATGAGTTGATTTGACAAGATTTAAGTGTATGTGGAGGGTGTGGAGGATAGCAGCTAGTGATTTCATTTCCTAATTTTAGTAAAAATAAACAACAAGAGTTAATATTCTTAATAAAAAAAAAACTTCAAGAAATCTTTTTTTAAAGAATTTACAGCATCTGGCCTGAAATTGGGAACTCCTGAAAATCTCTCTAGATTTATAACCTGATTTCTTGATCAAAGGCACTTGAACAAGTTCCTGAGGAGGATCCAAAAGTTTATACATATTTATCTGTACTCCTTTGAACCAAACCTCTTTTATCCAAACTGAAATCCTTTGACTTTGAAATTTGTCTATAACATGTATGTGTTTGTATATAAAACAATCCTACATGAAGTATCTATCTGGCAGACCAGGGTCTCTGAGAGCAGGCTGCATCTCTGGGAGCAGGGTCCCATTCTGCCTCTCTTATTAAAGGCTTCAGGTGGCCACTGAGATCTTTCTCTTCATAATATTTCCATATGGCTATTATGTTAAAGTTGACCGTGGGTGGGTTTGTACCAAGTTAGAGTAAATAGATGCTTGTGAAGTATGTATTCAGAGAGCTGGGAAAGCTTCCCCCTGCCCTTTAAGTTGAATTTTTTCTCTTATTTATCCCTGAAAAAAATCTACTATTAGAAAACCATTTCTTTGGGGGTGGCTAGGTAGCACAATGAATAGAACACCGGCCTTGGAGTCAGGAGGACCTGAGTTCAAATATGACCTCAGACACTTAACACAAAAACAACCCATGTGATCTTGGGCAAGTCACTTAACCCCAATTGCCTCCCCCCCCAAAAAAAAAGCAAAAAAAAAAAAAAAACCCAACCCACTTCTTTGGCTTAAGATCTTATGCTCTTAAATTTCAAAATCCCCTGAAGAAAGGTAACAGAACAGCTATTAGTCTTTTGTAATTCAGTGTGAATATATTTACTAGATTTCCCCTTCCCCCACCAACAGCAAGTATTATTATGAGGAAGAGAGAGGCCATGAATACAGTGAATACCAGGGGGGAAAAGTGGGAAGAAACTTAAGAATCAATCAATCAACCAACCAACAAGTATTTATTAAGTGCCTATGGTATGCCAGGTACACTTTTTTTTAGGCACTGGGGATGAAAAGACAAAAATGTATAATCTCCACCCTCAAGGATCTTTCATTCTAGGAAGGGTCCCAGATGGAGAGGTATTGACCTCTGCCTCCATAATTGAGCTTGGGTCTAGTCCTAGGTTGTAAGAAGAGCCAACCCAGGCTGGTGGTAAGGTATTTATATCAGGAAAGATGGGCTTCTTGATAATGACATTGTAGAACAGATGTGGAGAGTCATCTAGTAGCTAAATGGAATTACCTTATGCTTTTTTCCAACAGTGACTTTATTCTACCATCTTTGCTGTGACCTTTTAGTCTCCTCCTAAATCTCATGCTCTTCTATGTGATCCCTATAATCCCCATTCGTTTTGCTGCTCTATGTCCAGAGGGTAGTGATGGAGAGAAAAGTGGCAGAAGTTTCCTGCCTAGGACTTGAAGGTTTTCTGAGTGATGATGATTATACTTCCAGATTTCAATGATCTGTGGTAGCATCGTGTGAGGTACTTTCTCAAATAAGACAGACTCCAACCCATCCTAGGAAATTGCTGTAAGTGAAACAAATTCATCACCCTATGGCTAGCTTGGCAATGAGCTTCTCTGAACTCAAGGAGGATGGTTCTCAGAAGATAGACTTGCAGTCAGATGCTAGGTCTATACTCAAGAACCTTTCTAGATTACTAGCACTTTTTGCAATGCAAAGATACTGGATTTGCAACCAGATGACTCAGGTTCAATTCCCGGCTGCAGAATCAGTAAGAAGTCATTTGTTTTTTGTCCTTTGTTTTGAAGAGGATCAATGATATCATAGGGCGATATCTTGACTCACTCATGAATTGGATTTAAGTGAGACAGAGTTGCACAAAACCTCTCTCTCTTCCTTAGTCATCAAAGTCCAGTGGCAGGATAGAAGTCAGGATGACTGGCGATGCTTCAGGATGCAGTAGATGACCTTGGTATCTTTGATTCCTGACCATGCTTTAAGCACTCCCCAAGCACTTGCTTCAGCCTCCTTCATGGCAGTTGGAACAAGTTGTTCTCATTTGCCCATTCCATAGGGGGCAAGTCTTCACATGCTTGGGGTAGACATCCTTCTAACTTACCAATGGATTTGAGGCCAGTCGGTTACCCTCAAGTTGGTTTATTTAGTCTGTCTGCTGAGATGGTTTTACCAGGGTATGGCCACTGCACATGCTACAGCTTCTTGGAGCTACAGGTGAGAGTTGGGTAAAAGGTGGACACCAAAGGTAGATGAGCAGCTCTGAAAAGGGCTCAGCAAGCCCTCACACCAGAGGTGCTAGTCCTCCCTGAACACTCCAAAACCCCTCAAGATGCCACTTACTAATTGTATGACCTTGGATAAATAATAGACTCTCTTTGGGTCTTAATTTCTTCACCTGTAAAATGAGGGGATTGAACTAGATGAATTGTATGGCCTTTTCCAATTCAATGATCATTCACTGAATTTTTATTATTAATTTTTTCCAAATACTTTATTAACTTCTGTTTTACATCATTATTTCCTCCAGATTTTGAGTTACAAATTTTCTCCCCATTTTTCCCCTACCCACATCCCCAAAACAGCAATCCCACAGGATATCCCCTCCTCCAATCTGCTCTCTCCCATATCTTCCCCCATACCCCCTTTGACTTTTCCAGTAGGGCATGGTGGATCTCTATGCCCCAGTGCATGTATATCTTATTTCCCAATTACATGTAAAATAGTATTAACAATAGTATATGTGTGTGTGTGTGTGTGTGTGTGTGTGTGTGTGTATGTGTGTATTTAAACATTTGGTTTTAAAACTTTGAATTCCAGATTCATTCCCTTCCTCCCTTGTCATCCATCCTTACTGGGAAAATAAGTAATTCAATATAGGCTGTGCATGTGTAGCTAATGCCAAACATTACCATAGTAGATATATTATAAAAGATTGATTATATTTCCCTCCCTCCTATCCTACCTCCCACTTGTTCTATTCTCTATTTTGGTCCTGTCCCTTTTCAAAAATGGGTGCTTCCAATTTCCCTCCTCCCCCCCAGCCTGCCCTCCCTTCCATCATCCCCACTCTCATCCTCTTCTCCCCTACTCTCCTGTAGGGTGAGATTATCTATTTAGTGTGTATGTCATTCCCTCCCTGTGCCAAATCCAATGAGAATAAGGTTGACCCCATTCCCTTTTGCCTTCCTGTTCTTCCCCTCCATTGTATCCATTTTCCTTTGCCTCTTTTATATGAGATAGTTTACCCCATTTTGTCTCTCACCGTCTCCTCTCATTATATTCCTCTCTCACCTCTTAATTTCACCTTTTAAGTATCCTCTCTTCCTATTAAATTGGTCCTGTGTCCTCTATCTATGTATACTTGTCAACATATATACACATACATTCACATTCGTATTCATACGCCTTCTATTCCCTTCAACTATTTTCATACTGAGAAAAGTTTCATCAGTTACAATTATCATTGTAGGAATTTCCATGTAGGAATGTAAATAGTTCAATTTTCATAAGTTCCTTATGATTTCTTTTCCCTGTTTACCTTCTCATGCTTCTCTTGCTTCTTGTATCTGAATGTCAAATTTTCTATTCCACTCTGTTTTTTTCATGAAGAATGCTTGAAAGGCCTCTATTCCACTGAATGACCATAAGAAATCATAAGGAACTTATCAAAATCCCCTGGATCTCTGCTTAATCCACCTCTAAATCTAAGATCTTATGAATCCACCAGAACTTTTGTTCTATTTTCATAGATTTTGAGAACCCAGGGTCACCTCCTTACCATGATAAAGTAGTATCAGCTGAAAACATCAGTGGAGAAATCATAATAATAACTTATGTTTCTATAATACTTTATGTTCTACAAGATGCTTTTCTCACAATAACCCTGTGAGGTAGGTAGAGCAAGTATTATCATCCTGTATTTTGCAGTTTTCTAACTGAGGCACAGAGAAGATTATAGCCACAGATCTCCTGACTCTCCATTACCCTTAGGCTTGAGAAAAAACAAACAAAACCTTGAAGTTATTCATTCATTCATTTGTTCATTGATCCCACAACAATTTTCTTAGTGCCTATTTTTGAGTGCTGTGCTATTTGAGGAGCTGAGCAAGGATGTGGAGGAAAGGAAAGGAGCCTGCCCAGGGTGACAACTCTCCAGATGCTTAGTCTCTAGAGGACTAAATGCAGCTCTCATCTGTGGGTGGTTCTTTGATCTTCTAATAACTGCAGGAGTAGCAATTAGCACCTCTAGGGCTGAGGGGAGTTTCTGAGAAACCCATTCACAGGCTGACTTAAGCTTTTTGTCTCCAGGAGTGTGAACGAAAGAGAAACTAGACTCGGAAACTATTCCAAAGTGTGGTTCTTCATATTACACAGATTCACAGACTCAGTTGGCTGGAATCTCAGAGGTCATCTGGTATATCTTGTAACTGAAGAGGAATCCCCTCAGTTCATTGCTTGGGATACAGAATGAGGTGTATATTCTTGGACCTGGCTAATGGGAGAGACTTGTTAGAAAGGCTTTCTTTTTCTTTTTTTTTCAATGGGGAGGACTGAAAAGAGGGAGAGAAAATAAATACCTGCTAATTGAAAAATGAATTTAAAAAAAAATCAGCCTGTGTTTGGACACCTCTAATGAGAGTCCACTTGCCCATTACACTTTCAAATAAGCCCTAATTATTATGTTGATGTAATGAAGCTTTTTTTAGCTCAAGCCCAAATTTCCTTCTTTTCAACTTTCACCTGTTGTTCTTAGTGCTGTGCTCTCAGGCCAAGTTTAATTCTTTTCTTCATTCTGACAAATATTTGAGATCTATTGTCACTTTCCCTTAAGTCTTTTCTTCTTCAAATTTAATTTACCCAGTTCCTTTGACCAGTCTGCATATGGTATGATATTGAGGCCCTGATTTGAATGATGTCCACGTTGTGAATGCCCTTCCTAAAATATGGTGCTCAGAATTGAGCTAATACTTTAGAAGATGACCTGGCAAACAGATACCCCCACCACCACTACCTCCTTCTCCTCCTCCTCTTCATCTCCTTCTCCTCCATCTCTTCCTCTTCCTCCTCCATCTCTTCCTCCTCCTCCATCTCTTCCTCTTCCTCCTCCTCCTCCTCCTCCTCCTTCTCCTCCTCCTCTCCCTCCTCCTCTTCATCTCCTCCTCCTCCATCTCCTCCTCTTCCTCCTCCATCTCTTCCTCCTCCTCCATCTCTTCCTCTTCCTCCTCCTCCATCTCTTCCTCTTCCTCCTCCATCTCTTCCTCCTCTTCCTCCCCCTCTCCTCCTCCTTCTCTGGGATGTTTTGGTTCTCTTCCAATGAAGACTTTAAAAATTCTTGATGTGTAGTAATAGGCTCTTTTGTTTGTCTGAAGAACTTCTAAAATTGATGATGCTGTTTCAAGGTTATGGCGTTCTCTACAGAGGATTGCCTAATTGAAAAATCTCTTTGCCTCTTCTGTCTTCTTTCATCCTATCCATTTTAGGATGAAAATCTTGCTTGGGTAGATAGGAAAAATTTTTTTCTATCAAAGGCCACTGCCTCATGGGGGGATAAATAGATTTGTTTTTATTTTAGAGGATTAAAAAAAAACTACCATTCATTTGCTTTTAAAATTAAGAACATTAAATTATAAATATAATAAATAAGTAAACATCTGCTCCATCTCTTTATTATTGCTGAAGTAAATAGCCTAAAGCATGATAGCAAAATGGAGGAAGCAGTGTGCCTCAGTGAAAAGATCCCTGGCTCTGGAGGCAAGCCCAGGGTCTAAGAGTTTGTCAGTCAGCTAGCATTTATTATGCAACCACCTTGTGCCAAGCATTGTGCTGAATGTTGGGTGCTGCTTCAGATCCCACATCTGGTATTTACAACCTGTGTGACCTTAGGCAAGTCATTTACTCTCCCTTGGTCTTGGCTTCTTCATTTGTAAGGTGAGAATGTTGGACTAGATGAATTCTGAGTTCCAATCTAGGTCTAGAGCTACAATCTGTGACTTGGGTTTGAATTCTGATTCTGATATGTGTGCTCTGGAGCAATTCACTTCTCTGACCCTCAGTCTTATCATTATAAAAATAAGAAGGTTGGCTTCAAGCTATAAGACCTATGGAGGGAACAAAAGAGCAAAAGACACAAGTCTCATGCAAAAGAGGAGAGGGAAAAAGAAAGACTTTTTTCTACCCTCTCCAGAAACATGTGTCACTTTTGCCCTAATTCCTCCATCCATCAGTATTGTTCCTGACTTCACTTATGATCTTCAGCCATGAAGCCCTTCTTCACGCATCCAATCAGCCAGTGGTGGTGGAGTATGCAGCAGTCCTAGTGTCCTTACCAACCTAAGGCAGCCCCAGGCAGGGCAGTCACCTGAGGGCCTTAATTTCAGGCATTTTAACTGGTTAAAATTCATGCCAGGGCTGTAGGTTTCCCTACCCCTCTCTAGCTTCCTTGAGGAATTCTTTTGGCTAGTGATAATTACTACAGCACAAAATGAATGAAGCAGGCTTTTTCTAAGCTTGGAAGGATTTTTCCAAGTATGTCTTTATTTGATTATTTCTAATTTTCTTAGAGCAGAGGAAAACACCATTTCTAGTGGAAAGAGTTGATGTTTATATATTCCTTATTCCCAAAGGTCACAAGATTATTTATGTGACAACATCAGACAGGTAGAAATCCGACTATCCGTTGTTTAAGCAACGCAACATTATGCGAAGCGTTGCCTGGTGACTTATAGACGTTTTTAGAAATGATAAAATACAGATAGAGGATGTATAAATAGAAACAAATGAGAATTTCCAGATAATCTTGATAAACTGACAAAGGAAGGAGTGGAGGAATACTTTTCTCTAGGATTTCAGAAATGTGCTGTCTGGTTGCATTTGAGTGCAGAAGTCAAAGCTGCCTCTAGGCAGGTGAAGGTTTTAGAGCTGACACTAAGCTAACCCATCACAATGGGTTTTGCTGACCTTGACAATGTGATAGAGGTCATATTTCCTTTTACCTAGATAAGCTCTTCTTGAACAGTATCCCCAGTGTAAGAAGGCAAGAGAAGGCTTTTTGTTTTTTAACACTCATCTGCTGGTAGACATGTCTACAACTGCCATCCTTTCCAACCTGCTGCCCCCATACAACATAATTATAGGGCCTGAGAGAAAATGTAAAATCTGGACCCCCAATATGCCTAGAGGGGCTCCAGAGAGACAGGGGAAGTAGGTGATGCTTGAAAACAAGAAGACAGATCTGTCATGTAAAGGCATGCTCAGAGGAGAGCATCAGCCAGTGGAGATCATATAAGAGATGGAAGACAAGGCAGGCTTCCAAGAGAATTGTTTTTGATGCTTCATTTAAAGAACTCAGATGAGCAGATAGTTTTAGAATTTATATGATAAAAATAGGTACTACCCCATTTAACTCCTTCCTTCTTCCTTATAACTCGTCCTCAAAGAATTAGTGTTTACCCACCACCAACTAATAGAATGTTATTTGAAAAAGTGCCAGTGATAAAATGAAATGGGAAGTTAAAGCTTAGGGTTTACAGGAGTAACAGATTAATATCTGGTCTGCCTGTATCAAAAACAAAGCACAATTTTTATTTCTCTCCAAAAGCTTTTAAGTAAAATATGCCAGAAAGACCCATCATTTGCTGTAATTGATTTTTTTTTTTTTTTTTTTTTTTTGCTTTTTGGAGGGGGAAAGGCAGGGCAGTTGGGGTTAAGTGACTTGCCCAAGTTCACAGCTAGGAAGTATTAAGTGTCTGAGCCCTGATTTGAACTCTGGTCCTCCTGACACCAGGGCCAGTGCTCTATTCACTGTACTACCTAGCTGTCCCCATGCTGTAATCGATTACAAATAAAATATAACAAGCATTTATTTGAGGTCTATGTCTATTTCATCTAGTTTTTCTATACCATATGAAAATCATAGTGCCATATTTTTGAAATTTTGTCAGGAACTTTCTAGAAAACAAGGTAATAAAACCACACACTCTTTCTCCTCCTGGTTGGTGGGCCTTAGACTTCAGAGAATTATAGATCTTTACCTAATAAGAACTCTTGAGGGCATCTGTCCAATCTCATAATTTTACAAATGAAGGAGGAAACCTGAGGCTCAGAGAACTTAACTGAATTGCATAGCTAGTAAGTAGAAAATGAATCTGAACCCTCAGAGTCCAGATCCAAAGGTCTTTCCACTCTACCATGCTATGCCCACTCTATTATACCTTCCTTGGAGGCTTTCTTCTTCTCCAAGTTGGCTACATTTAGTAATCTAGTCCATTGTTTTGCATTTCTAAAAAAATTGATTCCCTCCCTTCTTCTTTGTTCATTTATGCCAGCTTGTTAGAAGCCTGTTCTCTAGTCCTTTTACCCATGCTACCTTCATTCTGACTTGTTTGGGGTATTTTTTTTGCTGCCCTCCTTCATCCTCCCAATCTCAATTCTCTTTCCTCCATCAAACAGTCTTTCCCCATCCAGAGCTAATTCAAACAGCTCCTTCCCAATAGCAGATACAAGATCAAGCAGCATGTTACAAGGTAGGGCCCTTTATTTCTCTTTCCTAACTTTGCTCTCTCTATGAGGATGCCATTACATAGCAACTCCAGGGCTTTCTACCACCTCATTATTTGGCAGCAGGCATGACTTCTGTCTCTTGTAGGACATTGTCAGGGGGCTGTTTTAAAAGAGCCAGGGACCGGCTATGGCTTATTTGATCACTCACTTTCCCTTAGTAGAGGCTTCCTAAGCGTAGGGTAAAGGACTCCTGACCAGAACCCAACAAACTCTGCTATGTTTCTACTCATGCATCTCTCTCTTCTGAAACTGATAAGTTCCGGACTCCAGTTGTCATATTGGTTATGATCAATAGCAAAGGGGAAGTTCGAAAATCACTTTCTCCTGAATTTGTATGAAAATGCTTTCAAATCCTTGGCTCCTGCAGAGACCATTGATAGAGAAAGAGCCTTTGAGCCAATAAAACAAAATGGTATCATGTGGAAGAAGGCATTGATTTATCTAAAAACTTATTGAGTGTTATGAAATGAGAACTCCCTTTGAATAGTCCTGGCCCCCTGCTCTTTTCTCACTGCATTATCTCTGCTAGAGAACTCATCCATTCTCTAGGTTCCAGTTATTACTTCTATGTGGACAACTTTCAAACCTCTGTCTCTAGCCTCAGCTTTTTACTCAGCTGATGACTTGCCATCACCTCAGACTCAGTATGTGCAAATTCTAACTTTTCATTTTTCCTCATTCATTCATTCATTCCCATCATTTCTGTAAATAGCATCCAGACTTGAAAACTTGGATCTTTATCTGGTCCTTCTCTTTCACTAGGTGAGTCACAAAATTCTATCTATTCTTCTTCTAAAATATTTCTTATCTATTCCTTCTCCGTCTATTCCAATTGTTCACCTAGTCTACCCAGATTATTGCAATAGCCTTCTAAGGGATCTTCACTCACAACTCTCTGGCCACCTCCTCCATAGCTTTGCCAATCCCCTTTTTCCAGTGTGACTACCCTTTCTTTTCTGACCCAATCACCTCCCACTCCCACCCCAGTTCTGGAACCACAAACCATGATCAAATGAACTCTTGTCATTGTTTCTGATTGGAAATGTGTCAGTCTACTTTCTTATGGGCTCATTTACCATCCTAGTAACTTTCTGGTCCAAAATGCCCCTCTCTGGACCCTCCTTTACCTCATATGATGTCTTCCGCATTAGAAAATAAGATCCATGGGGCAGCTAGGTGGCGCAGTGAGTAGAGCGCTGGCCCTGGAGTCAGAAGGACCTGAGTTCGGATTCGGCCTCAGACACTTAACACACACAAACAAAAACCTAGCCGTGTGACCTTGGGCAAGTTACTTAACCCCAACTGCCTTCCAAAAAGCAAAAAAAAAAAAAAAACAACAACAACAAAAAAAGAAAGTAAGATCCTTAGGTTCAGAAACTGTCTTTGCTTTTCATATTTGCATTCTCAACACTTAGCACACAGTATTTAGCATACACATAAAAATAAATGCTTTTTCATTCATTCACACATTTATTTACTCCATTTATTTTTGCCTCCACTTTCTTAACCACTCAAAGAAAAGCAGAATTAGTAGACAAATACTTGTGCTACCTACCTCATAGGACTATTTTGGGGAAAGCACTTTGTAAATCTTAAAGGTACTATATAAATATTAATCATTATTCCTAATAAAGAATCAACTTTAGTGTTACTCCTCTGCTCTATAACCTTCAATAACTCATTAGGAAAACTTTTTTAACATAAAGAAATATTGAGGGCAAGAACTATTTATTTCACTTTTGTTTCTGTATCCCCAACTGTATCTATAAATCTATGCCTAGAATAGTACCTAGAATTTTATATATTAGGAACTTAATAAATGCTTGTTGATTCATTGTATCTTTGATCACTTTTATTTTCACCCTTCCTCAACTTTTCACTAAATGTCATAATCCTGATTCCATTACATCTGTTGGTTTCAAGGAGGTAGAGAATTCAATTTAATAAAAACCTCCTATGTGCCAGGTACAGTGCTAGGAGCTGAACATACAAATAAAAAAAATATCCCTGTCTTCAGGAAACTTACATTCTACTAAGGGAAAGACAATATGCTCACAGATGAGTAAATCAGGAATATGTGTAAAGCAGGAATTTTATAAGGGGCTGGAGGAAGTGCTAACAGCTAGGGTGATCAGGAAAGGCTATGAAGGAAGGCACTTGAGTGGATTTAGGGATTCTAAGGAGAAGCAAAGAGGGAAAGCATTCAAGGCACAAGGAACAGCCTATGCAAAGGTGTAATGGTAGGAAACATTATGTTGTGTACTGGAAAGAACAAGTAGTCCAGTTTGAGTTGAATGAAGAGTAGGAAGTAATAGGAAATAAATATGAAATGATAGGTTGGAGCTAGATCATTAAATGCTGAAACCAATCTCATCAGGTTTAGAACTAGAAGAGACCTTATTGATTATTTTTTCCAAATTTCTAACTTTACGGATGAGGAATCTGAGACCCAGAGACATCAAGTGCGCCCAAGTTCACATAGGTAGTAAACTAGGATATGAATCCAGGTCCTCTAACTCCAGATCTTGTCTTGTTTCTCTGGTAGTATTAACCTTCATTTTAGATTAGGAA
This sequence comes from Gymnobelideus leadbeateri, assembly GCA_011680675.1. Lineage (NCBI taxonomy): Eukaryota > Metazoa > Chordata > Mammalia > Diprotodontia > Petauridae > Gymnobelideus > Gymnobelideus leadbeateri. The sequence goes on along the minus strand of WOXC01009024.1, from coordinate 110,179 downwards.
CCTGAGGCGCCAAGGTTAAGTGACTTATTCAAGGTCACAGAGTTAGGAAGTGTTGCATCCAGTGCTGACGCCAAGTCCACTACTGTTTATAGTACATGAGCCAGAGTGCAAAGACCTTATAGATGTGAAGCTAAGAGAAGTAGGTATGTTTGAACTAGGACAATGTATTAAATGAACCAGTCAGGGAAAGTGACTTTTAATGATATATTTGTTTGGGATATTTTTATGATATGGTATGATTTTATGATATGATATGATACTTTTAATGATATATTTGGAAGGGAGTTACTAAAAATGTGCCACAAAGGAGGCAAGAAAAGATTCATGTAAGGCTGGAGAATTTTGAAGTAGTCCTAGTGATTCATAGAGGCAGTATTAGGATACTGAAGAGGTATATATTTATTTTGGATTTGGCATAGTTAATGCCCTGCAGTTCCGTAAAAACACAATCTCTCTGTGTGAGGGCAGCAAGAGACAATGGAATGAGTGCTGGATTGAAGTTAGAAGGTCTGAGTTCAAATCCTTTGAATAATTATTATTGCCTATATGACCTTACACAAGTTATTTAACCTCTTTGGGTTCCACTATCCTTTCCTATAAAAGGAGGACATTGGATTAGATGGTTCTTAAGGTGTGGAGCCAACTCACTAAGGCTCTGCAGAATTGGTTGTTAAATTTTCAGTGTGAGCATTCTTACCTTGGAAATCAGCAAACACGACAAAATGGGGCTTGATTTGTTGATTATGCAGATTTAAGAAAATGATATTAAAATGTTAATCAGATTAAACTTAAAAGTGTGTCATCTACATATTTTTTTGAGATCCTATTGTTAAATATTTACCAGTATATCCTTGTCTTAAAGTCTTTACAAGCCTTGTGATATTCAAAGAATCAGCTAGGCTCTACCTGGCTCTCATTTGGAAATGGTTCTCTTTTACTTTCATGTATGCTGCTGCTGGGCTGAATGGAGTCTATATGGAAGCAGAGGCAAAAAAATGGCCTTATCTTCTTCTTCCTTCATTTGCTTGAAGTGCCTCTACCCAGGTAGGGACAGTAAGAGGAAAGTGATCGGGTACTAGCATTGGGAGGGGTCTTACAAGAGATGAGAAGAGGTACCTCATACTTCTCTATCCTCTCCTCCCTTCAAAATTGAGCTCAAAGCTCAACTCTCCAGAAAACCTTTGTCAATTCATTCCATCTCATTGTGGTAGACACATAGAATACTTGTTCTGGAAAGGACTCTAGACCAGAGTCTTGAAATCTCAAGTCAGGAGATCTGAGTTTGAATCCCAAGTCTGACACTTGCTAACTGTATGAACATGGACAGTTTACATAGCTTCTCTATATCTGAATTACCTCATCTTTAAAATTGGGACAATAATATTTGTATTCTTATCTTATAGGTAGTAAACCAGGATATGAATCCAGGTCCTCTAACTCCAAATCTAGTGGTCTTGTTTCTTTGGTAGTATTATCCTTCATTTTAGATTAGGAACCTGAGGCACCAAGGTTAAGTGACTTATCCAAGGTGTTGTGAGGTAAGTGCTTTTTAAACCATAAAGCTCTTAATAAGGAGAAGTTACTTTATAAGGTACAATTTTTTCCTTTGACAAATGAAGAAAGACAATATATGTAAAATGATTTTACAAACTTTAAAATCAGCATATATGTCAAATATTATTCTTATTATTTTGTTCTAATTTATATGTTTCTTAGTAAGCTTATTACATCTTTTCTGTGGGTTTACATTGTTCATCTCTATATAGCTTTTAAGCTGTGCACTCAGGGGGATCCTAGGTTCTGAAGCAAGTATTCCCAAAGCAAGGGCTGATCTTCCTTTGAAGGGATAGGGTGAGATGGGGAGGGAAGAGATATAGATAGACAGACAGCAGACCTATAGAGACAAGCAAATACAGAGAAGACACAGGCACAGAGAGGCAAAAAGAGACAGGGACATATAGATATAGTGATACAGAGAGAAACACAGGAGAAGATGGAGAAAAATTGAAAGAGACATAGATGAAGGGAAAGAGAAACAGAGACAGATAGACAGACAGAAATAGGCAGAACAGAGAAACAGACAACATAGAGAGTGAGAACAGGATGTTTCCAAGATTGTAAGCTTATTGAATGCAGGGATTTTATGTCATAGCTATTCTTTGTATCTCCCCCAGAACCTAGGCTGTAATCAACAAACATTTATTGAATGAATGAATGAGTGAATGAATGAATGAATGAATGAATGACAAGCAGTCACAAAATGATCAGTGGAAAGAGGGACCTGAGAGAAATAATATATTTAGCTTTTGAATAATTATGGAAATCTAAGTAGGAAAGCAGATACTTATTTAGCATTTTTATAGACTGCATGCAAGAGGATTTACACTCATTTGCTGGCATTAGTCATGCAGCCTGGTCTGGTGAATGTGCAGAAGCTCATGATGTGAGATTCAGTTTGAAAAAAGCTCATTAGTACATGCAAGGAAAAACCATCCAACGTACAAATATTCAACAGTACAATAAGCAATTAACACCAGAAGGAATTCAAGAAGTAAATTAGAGGCAAACTTGAGGGATAATGTTCTGGCAAGAGTAGCCAATATGCCTTGGGCTACATACACCTGTTAAAATGCAGGAATAATAGATCTTGATTCAGATTTTAACTAGAAATGGACACTTTGTTTTAGTATGTATTCTTTGCAACATGAAAAGCATAAGGGACTGGAGAAAATGTAGGGATAGGAAAGAATTGTTCTCTAGAAGTTCATTCATTTATTCCACAAATATTTATAAAACAGCAGACAGGGAACAGAGTCAGAGAGATAGTTACTATACACAAAGCACTATGGTAGGTGCTAAAGGAGTTAGAGATAATTATGACACCATCCTTGCCCTCATGGAGTTTATAATTGAAGTTGATTTCTTTTTGAGGCAATAACTTCCTCTTTGAGGAACGAGAATAGTTTTTAAGTGCTTAACATATTGCCAGGTATATAGTAATTACTTAATAAATCCTTCCTCCCTTCCTCCCTTCTTCCCTCACTCCCTTCCTCCCTCACTCCCTCCCTCCATTCCTTCCTTCCCTCATTCCTTCCTTCCTTCCCTCCCTTCTTCCTTCCCTCCCTCCTTCCTTCCCTCCCTCCTTCCTTCCCTCCCTCCTTCCTTCCCTCCCTCCTTCCTTCCTTCCTTCCCTCCCTCCTTCCTTCCCTCCCTCTTTCCTTCCTTCCCTCCCTCCTTCTTTCCTTTTGTCCCTCCCTCCTTCCCTCCCTCCCTCCTTCCTTCCTTCTTTCCTTTCGTCCCTCCCTCCTTCCTTCCCTCCCTCCTTCCTTCCTTCCCTCCCTCCTTCCCTCCTTCCTTCCTTCCTTCCTTCCTTCCTTCCTTCCTTCCTTCCTTCCTTTCTTCCTTCCTTCCTTCCTTCCCTCCTTTCCTTCCTTCCCTCCCTCCCTCCTTCCTTCCTTCCCTCCACTAGGAACCAAATAATATGGTCAATCAATCAATTAATAAAGAAGTATTCACTATGTGCCAGGTGCCATACTAAGCCCTTCTGACTAGAAGTCAGAAACCTGAGTTTGAGTCATGGATCCACTACTTACTAGTTATGTGACCTTGGGCAAACCCCTCAAGCTCTGTGAGCCTGAGTTTTCTCATCTGTCAAATGGAAATTATACTTATGCTCTCTACATAGGATCAGAGCACAATGTTGTCATGAGGGTGAAGTTAGACAAACCATGTAAAACATTTTGCAAACTGGAAAGAGTTATATGCACATCAGCTATGATTGCCTTTGTTGCTTCAGTCTAACATGGTGACCCTCATTTATGGGATTCTATAGCCACTCAACCCAAAGAGCCACATGAATTATGTGGGCCATGTAAAGCCAATTATACTAGAACATTTTAATGCAGAAATGAAAAGATTCCAAGCAGTGGGATGCAGTGGAGAGATCTTTGGATTTGGAATCAGAAAACCTTGGTTCAAATCCCAGTTCTGCTATTTACTTCCTATGTTGCCTTGGGCAGATCACTATACTTCTACTATGATTTGGGTTGAGAAGCTCAGCCCCTAATGGGGATCTCCGAAGCTTCTTAGGATCATAAGGTGGTGGTGTTTTGTGAATATGCTGAAAAGTACTGTTATCCCTTCCACATCTCAACTTTTCCCATCATGGTTTTGATATATGGTGGGTCAGCATAAGAAACTAACTGGGGATTTTTGGGGTGTTTTGTGGAAGCCATAGATGACGTGTGAAGGCCAGCAGACAACACAGAAAAAGTTTAGAAAATCAAAAATGTGTAAAAATATGTGTAGTATTGTATAATATTAACATATTTTATCTCTTAATACCATAAGTATCCACAATTCTTCTCTGGTGCAAAGGGAGGGCCAAAACATTTTAAGTGTATTTTCCAGATCATGGGAACACTGCACCCATAACCCCCACAATATGAAAGGGATTTTCTTTCCCAGTGTTTTTCTATTTGACCTGCTTTGGTCCTTTCTTCAGGTGGGAGGACCTTACAGGTATGTCTTGTGGGGTTTCTCATTGGCTTGTTTTGTTCTGATATCCCATGCCATTCATCTACTCAAGAAGCTCCCATGATTCCTTCTAGCCTCTAGGATAAATACACTCTTCGTTCTGTTTGGCATTTAAAGCCCTTTGCAGTTTAACTCGAGTATGCGTTTCTAGATTGATGCCACACGCACTCTCCTTCCTTTATTCTGCCTGCCAGCCAAACTGACCTGTGTTCTATTGCCTTTATTTCCCACAGTCCTCACCTCCACCCTTTAGAATCCCTGGCTTTCTGCAAGATTCAACTCAAATGCCACCTCCTACAGCAGCCTCTCCTATCTCCACAGTTGCTAGTGCCCTCTCCCACTCCCAAATTTCTTTGCGTTTACATTGCATGTATTTTGTATTAATTTTCCTCACAATAGAATGTAAGCTTTCTGTGGCCAGGAACTCTTTCTTTTTATCTTCAAATCCAGAGAACTAGCACAGTGTGTTGTGTAGTAAATATAAGCACACTTCATTTTATAGCACTCTGCTTTATTGTGCTTTGCAGATATTGTACTTTTTTGAGGTTTGTTTGTTTTACAAATTGATGGTCTGTGGCAACCCTGTGTTAAACAAGTCTACTGGTGCCATTTTTTTCCAATAGCATCTGCTCACACCATATCTGTGGGTTACATTTTGGTAATTCTCACAATATTTCAAACTTTTCAGTATTATATCTGTCATGGTGACCTGTAATCAATGATCTTTGATATTACTTTTGTAATTGTTTTGGGGCACCACAAATTGCATCCATGTGATATGGTGAACTTAATAGAGAAATGTTGTATGTATTCTGACTGCTCCATTGACCAACCATTCCCCCATCTCTTTCCCCTTCCTTGGGTCTCCCTATTCCCTGAGAAATAACAATATTGAAGAATATTACACAAACTTAGTTAACAAAGCAGAATTTGAGAGGATTAACTCCAATTCTGAAAGAAGTTCTACTACAGGTAAAATGTTATCAAACATCATTGCATGCTACAGAGAAATCTTCAACAACCTTCACAATCACTACCCTGATCAGTCAGCAGCCATCAACACTGAAGCAATATCCTCTCCTAGCAAAAAGATTATGACTCATTAAAAACTTAGATGATAGTTAGCAATGTTTTTTGTCAATAAAATATTTTTAAATTAAGGTATGTACATTTATTTATTTATTGTTTTTTGGAGGGAGAAGGCAGGGTAATTGGGGTTAAGTGACTTGCCCAAGGTCACATGGCTAGTAAGTGTTAAGTGTCTGAGGCTGGATTTGAACTCAGGTCCTCCTGACTCCAGGGCTGGTGTTCTATTCACTGTGCCACCTAGCTACCCCCAGGTATGTACATTAAAACAAACAAACAAACAACAAAACATAATAATACTGCACACTCAATAGACTATAGTAAACTATAAGCATAACTTTTATATGTACTGGGAAACCAAAAAAGTTGTGTGGCTTGCTTTATTGTGATATTTACTTTATTGCAGTGGTCTGGAACTGAATCCACAATATTTCTGAGGTATGCCTGTACTTGAATGTATGAATGAATGAATGTATCCTAGTTTCTTAACCATGATTGCTCCTGGACAGCATAGTTAATCAACTGCTCTCATTTTTTAGATACTAGAAATTAATGAACCTGGGCTTCAAAGTCTTTTTTTTTTTTTTTTGCTTTTTAGAGGGCAATTGGGGTTAAGTGACTTGCCCAAAGTCACATGACTAGTAATTGTGTCAAGTGTCTGAGGCCAAATTTGAACTCAGGTCCTCCTGGCTCCAGGGCCTTTGCTCTATTCACTGTGTCACCTAGCTACCCCCACTTCAAAGTCTTACTGTAGGGATTAGACACTCCCCATCCCTCAGAATCCTCAACTGGCCCTGGTTCAACTGGCTCTGGAAACTTGAACTACAAAAGCAGGAGCCACCAGACAATAAGCAAAAGGCCCTAACCACAGTCTCATTAATGGTGGACTCCTCATCCTAGGCAGGCATGACTTCTTAGAAATCTTTCAAACCCTATCAGATGAAGCACTGAGATTTTTCTTGTTAGGTAGAGTCAAGAGCAGATCTCTAATGAGCTGTTTTTCTCTCCAGTTTCTGGGTGTTCATGATGAATCATAGCTAACAAATAAAACAAGCAGGGAAACATAAGGCCATTTCCCACTCATCTCCCTCCGATTATGGGGGTTGCTTCATTTGTAGAGAGGAGTTATTTTAAACCTCCAGTCTGCACAAAGGAAGATATACTTCTGGGAATCCTTGGACTCTGTTCCCATAAAGCTCAGCCCATGAAAAAGCTTCCAGTGTCTCCTTTAATTCTCAAGGGAAAGGATTGACATTGGAAATAATCCCTTTAACCAGGGAGCACTTGGTGGGATAGAGTAAATGAAAGGAAGTTCCATTTGACTTTTTTTTTTTTGAGGAGTGGAAGAGAGGAGAGAAGAATTTAAGGAGAAAAAGAGATGTTTTGAACATTTACCTGACCAGCTAATAGAGGAGAATGATTCTAGATGCATTATCTTTGCAAAAGAGGAAGGCATGAAGGAACTAATGAACTGCATCTGAGTGCATTTTATTGTCTTTCACAAAGCACCATCCCCCCCCCCCCCCCAGTCCCCTTTGTTTTCACCCAAGACTTCTGCAAAACAACAGGCTTTGAAAGTGCAAGATTTGCTGCTCCCCATCTCTTACAGAGTTGACAGACATCACACCTTTTCCAAGGGGGATTGTGACTGGAGCTTCAATCATTTTTTCTGAGTTCGGTGCAGGAGGTGTGACAGCAAGGCAGAACTGAGAGCTGACTCTCTGACACCCACCTTGGCACTGTTGGTATCAGAAGGGACTAAATCTAATCTGTGGTCAGACCAAAGATGGGCCTGCTACTGGGGCATCCCTTCCAGAGGCAATGGGGAGTGGGGGGAAAGGAAGAGGGTATGAAGGAGGCTTTAACTATTAGATCTGAAGAAACAAATGTGAGGCTGATGCTTGGAATAGATCCCAAGTCATTTCTAGGTAATTCCTACACCTTTCAAGAATGATGTCTTTTGTGCAGATAGTGCACTTGAAAGAGTGCAAGAAGGCAAAAAGGCCCTTTCTAAATATACTCAGCTTTTATGGGCTATATTTAGCAACATTTCAATTTACTACATACAAATGGCAGGGTGCAATTTGGCAGAAAATATTTTATCATGACATTGGGTTTCATTTAATTTTTCTATATTCCTTCCCCCCATTAGGCTTTGAACACTCTGGGTTCTAGGAATCTCTACAGGTCATCTGGTCATCCCCCTGCTTCCATTTTGACCATTTTAGACAGAAGATCTTTTTTTTTTTCTTGAAAGTGTCAGGCTAAAAAGATGCCCCATCCTCCCTTGGGAACCTGCCAGAGAATGAACTGCTTTGCTGTGTTTTGAATTTTTTTTTAACTTTGATGTTCTTAAAAATAAAGAGTAAGACAAAAGCATAAATAAAAATTGGAAAACACTCCTTACTCTTCATCTTTAGCATCTAGATACACTCCCAAGTGAACATGTTCTAACTAAGGTAGGATCTAGTTCATTTAAAAATTAAGGTATTTCAGAATGAACACATAAAACTTTAAGCATAAACAGAGAACTCTTTCCAGTTCAGTATTCTATCCCTTAGGCCAAACTGCCTTGTTTCCCAAAGAGTTTGTTAAGGCAGGCATCCAGACCAATGAGGCTTAGGGCTTCCTAGATGGAGTCCTTTTCTAATAATCTCTTCCTCTTCCCTTCCTGTGCCAAGGGTGCCATACTCATCCCTCAGATCCTGGATGAGGATATTCAACTTCAATTCAATTCAATTCATGGTATTTATTGGGTGCCTACTATTAATGCCAGACTCTGTGCTAGGCACTGGAAACAAAGACAAAAATAAGAGATTTACTGCACTCAAAGAATCTCCATTCCATTGGGAGGAAGCAAAGAGGGAAATAAGAATTTATTAAACATCTATAATATGCCAAGCACTGTGCTAAATGCTTTACAACAACTCTGGGAGGTAAATGCTATTATTATCCATTTAAATGGATGAGGAAACCAAGGCAGACAGAGGTTAAGTGACTTACCCAGGGTCACACAGTAAATATCTAAGACCAAATTTGAACTCAGGTCTTCCTGACTTCAGGTTCACTGCACCACCTAGCTGTCTCAGCTAGGAAGATTGTTGGGCTCAGAGTAATCAATCAAACAATCCACTTATTCGGCACCTACTATACGTAGAACATTAGGAATACAAAGAAATATAAAATACAATCTCTGACTTCAAGAAGCTTACAAGCTAGGTGGATACACAGGGTACAGCCTATATGAAAATATAACTTAAGGGAGGCTAGGTGGTGCAGTGAGTAGAGCATCGGCCCTGGAGTCAGAAGGACCTGAATTCAGATCCGGCCTCAGACACTTAATGCACACACAAACAAAACCTAGCCTTGTGACCTTGGGCAAGTTACTTAACCCCAATTGCCATCCAAAAAAAAAAAATATATATATATATATAACTTAAACAGGATAAATGGTAGAGGGCAATTTAATACTTCGAGGAAAGGGGACTCAAGGAGGAATTAGGAGGACTGAAGATTAGTCCTGGCTTTGCACTTAACTATCTCAAACTCATTGGTGAGTTAGGGGATGTCTTCCCCAAGCATGTAAAGGTTTCCCATGGAGGAATGGGTGGAATGAAAACAATTTGTTCCAACAACCATGAAGGCAGTTGAAGGCACTTCGGAGTATTTAGAGCTTGGTCAGACATGGAAGACACCAAGGCCATCCACTGCAACCTGGGCCATAACCAGTCATCCTGACATTTGTCTTGCCACTTTGATATCTCTGGAAGAGAGAGTGAGGTGAGGACTTTGGGCAACTCTGCCTTACATAAGTCCAATCCACGAGCAAGTAAAGACATCACCCCATGATGATATTGAGTCCTCTTTGAAAACAAAGTATGAACAATGACCTCGGTGAAAAAGTCACAATCTCTCAGATCCTGTTTCCCTTTGTATAAAATGAGGCTGGCCTTGATGATCTCTAAGGTTTCTTCCAATTCTAATTTCTTTCAACACTATAGAGCTAGGACTATAAGTTCAGAAAAGGGTCCTGTAGGATGATAGTTGGGATGTAGGCCATTCAAGAACCATCTTGATTCTTATACCACCCACAGAAAGGAGACATCCTATGTGTAAAGTCCTCCTTGGCTGGTTATCAGAGGTGCAGAGATAGAAGGGACTTCAGAGATCATCCAGTTTAGTCCTCAAAGTTTACACATGAGGCAATTAAGTTACTTGGTCAAAGGCATAAAGGAAATAACTGCCACAGACTGGAATGGAACTCAGGTCTTTTGACTCCATAGCCAGCCTACCCTCCATGACATTATGTTCCCTCCTTCTCTGGTTCACTCTCTTTGCATTAAGCAGAGTCCTTGGGGGACTAAGGTTGCTCATCAGGAGGCCACAGGTCCACACAGATGGGGACTCTCCACTGGATCCTGTTGCTCCTAGATTAACTCTGATTCCCATGTGCAGAGTACCCCTCCCTTTCCCATCCTTTCTGCATTATGGGTCACCATCTCCCTTCTGACTCCATCCTAGAGAGAAAGGACATTCCACATTATATGGTCATGGAGGGAGATCTGTTCTCTTCACTATCATAAACTCCAAGTAATAAAAATAATTCACATTTATATAGTGCTTTAAGAGTTCATAGGAGAATAGTTTTAGAGCTAGACAGTACCACAGAAAGGCCATCTAGTACAGTCCACTCATTTTACAGACGAGAAACTGAGACCCAGAGAGGCTGAAGGATTTGCCTAAGACCACATGAGTGTTAAGTGGAAGTCAGGCTCTTTTGTGTATCGTTGAGGATTGTTCTGTTATAAATTATTGTGCAGGTTGTTTTCCTCATTAGGATATAAACTCCTTGAGGAAGAGATGTTTGTTGATTGACTGATGGCCTGTCAGGAACTTTAAAGATGCATGGAAAGAGATTGGTGCAAATTAGTTGTTCTTGAGAGTACAGAGAGATTGTGAAAGTCTCAGACTTGTTCTCCTTATGTTTTTCTTTGTTCTGTTTAATATAATATGTTGCTACATATGTCTAGGTTCTAAAATTTGTTGGGCATTAAGCAGATATTGAAACATTTATATTGTATATGATTAAGTTATAGTGCTGGCAAACATTTAACAACAGGCTCTCCAAAAAATGTACATACAAAACAACACGCCTTTAAGTTTAATCTATATGATGAACATTTTATCTATCACTTTAAGCCTTGACAATCAACAACACAATAAAAAGTCATGATTTATAGTGTTTGCTGATTTTTAAGTTGTAAATGCTCACACTGAAAATATAATAATCAACTCTCTTGATCCCCAGTGAATTGTTTCGAACACACTCCTGCCTATAACATGGAAAGAAAAAATGTTCACATTTTTTCTAAGACTATTTCATTGACTTGTAGATAATTAAAAAGAAGAAGTTTGTTCCTAGATTGTTTGGTCCACCTTGATGGTGTGTGTGTGTGTGTGTGTGTGTGTGTGTGTGTGTGTGTGTGTGTGTGTGTGTAGGGAGTACAGTTTATTTCTTTGGTCAATAAAAACCTCCAGAAACATAATCTAATCAAAAGGACACATTGTTAATAAAATATACTTTAAAATATTTTAAAAATTAGGTTAATTTCCCTTTTTATGGCACTTACTGAACTCTTAGACTATGTAGACCCCACCTCATTACCTTTGTCTTAAAGAACCAAGGACTATAACGAGTAGAGCTATTCAGTCAAAGACAGGCTTTGTCCTGGGCCCTCTTCTCTTCTCCCTCTGTACTGTTTCAGTTGGTGATTTCATCAGCTCCAAGGGATTCAGTTTTTATCTTTATATTGATGATTCTCAGATCAGTTTAACTCTTTCATGACCTTTAGTCTTCCATCTCCAACTGCTTACTTGACATCTTAAACTGGATGTATTGTATATGTCTCGTTCCACTCAAACCTTCCCCTCTTCTGAACTTAAAATTGCTATCATCTCCCCAGCTGCCAAGGCTAGAAACCTAGATGACATTCTCGACTCTCTCTCTTTCCCCAACCCCCACACCCAGTCACCCAAAATGCCGGCCTTCTTTCTGACATCTCTCATAAATGTCTCTCTTTTCCTCTGGCACTGTGACTGGGACCCTAAGACAGGCCCATATCACTTCATTCCTGGGCTCCTCCTATATTGCAGTAGTAGGCTGGTTGGTTTCTAAGCCTTAGATCTTTCCTCACTCCAGTCTATCTTCTACTCAGTTATCAAACGGACCTTCACAAAACTCAAGTCTGACCATGTCACAACTCCCAGCTTCCTACTCAGAAATCAATAACCTCCACTGGCTTCTTGTTACCTCCAGGATCAAATAAAAAATACTCTGGCATTTAAGGCCCTTTATAACCTGGCTATATCTTACTTTCCCATTCTTCTTATACCTTCCTCCCACCCACCACCCTGACCCCTCCTCCCCTCCTAACTCCTACTCTGTGATTCAGTGACACTAACTTTCTTGCTGTTGCTCAAACAAGACATTTCAACTTGGACATTTTCACTGATTTCCCAATACCTTGAGTTCTCTCCTTTCTCCTTTCTGCCTCCTGACTTCATAGACCCTAGGCACATCACTTAACCCCTGTCTGTCTCAGTGTCCTCATCTATAAAATGGGGATAATAATTTTGCCTACCTCTCAGGGGTGCTGTCAGGGTAAATTGAGATGATAATTGTAAAGTGCTTAGCAAATAGTATGAGCTATATAAATGCTAGCTAAAGTTCCATCTAAAAATCTCATTTTCTACAAGAAGCCTTTTCAGGCCTCCTTTAATGCTAATGCCTTCCCTCTGAGATTCTCTCCAATTTACCCAGTACATACCTTTTACATGGTAATTTGCATACTGTTTCCTCAATTAGACCAGCAGCTACTTGAGTGCCGGGACTGGAGTTTTTAGCCTTTCTTTGTAACCTCAATACTTAGCATGTAGTAGGTGCTTAATAAATGTTTCTTGACTCCCAAAGGGGTGCATATATGAACAACATAAGCATGAGAAAAATATGTTCTGACTATACATACCTTAATGACTCCAGAAGAAAGGAGATGTTCTGCTTTTTAAGTTTGCATTTTCAAATTTAAAAAATAAAATTAAGCTAAGTTTTAGTTTCTTTTGTTAATCACTGAGTATTCAACAAATATTTGCCTGAAAAATAATTTTCTGGGTGCATACTCTAAATCTTCTAAACTTTGATATGTAATTTAGCCTCTTGTAGATTGTTGAATACTTGAGCTACAAAAAAAGACCATAATGAACATTTAATCACACCAGTCAGTCAGCAAGCAATTATTGAGCCACTTACCATGTGTCAAGTAGACCTTGCAAAAGAAACTTTTTTTTTTTTCTGGAAGTTCAGTTTTTCAGCTTAGAAGTATGGTATTTCAAAGTAGCAAGGGACCTTTGAAATTATTTGACCCCCTCATTTGATGAAACTGAAAGCCAGAGAAATGGGAGATTTACCTGAAGTCACAAAGGGGCAGAGTTGGGATGAGATCCTAGGATTCCTACCTATTGGACCAGGCCTCTGTCCTCTCTTTCATTCTCCCTTTGACTACTTGAGAGATGTATTAGTTAGCATGTCTCTTAGCACGTGTGATATCGAGTTAGAAGAAGAGGAGGGGAAATTAGAGTAGGCTTCAAGTGTAGCAGCTGCTGATTTTTCTTACAGGTAAGCCACCATGGGAGTAAGTCCCTAGATACTGTTGGACCTTCTGACTGCAATCATTATGAGATTTGTCATTTATATCTCCACCACATCTTTTGCAACTGTCTCATTCACCACTCTACTTTAGGCCTTTATCAAAAGAGATAATAAAATGAGATAACATTTGTAAAGGGCTTAGTTCAGTGACTGGCATATAGTAGGTGTTATACAAAGACTTTCCCTTTCTCTCATCACCTGTTGCGTGGACTATTGCAATGGCCTCCAAATCAGTCTCTTTGTCTCAAGTCTCTTCCCTCTATCTTCTATCTTCCACATTGGTGCCCAAGTGATTTCACTAAAGCAAAGGTCTTGACCATGCTATTCCTTTACTCAATAAACTCCAGTGGTCCCCTATTGCTTCTGGAATTAAATATAAACTCCTCTGGCACTTAAAGAGTTTTACAGCCTGATGCACAACTATCTTTCCATCCTTATTACACTTCATCTACTTCCCTTTTATGCACATGACAGTGTAGCCAAACTGACCTTCTTACTCATATGCAGCATTCCATTTCTTGCCATATACCAGCTATCCCTCTTCGTCTTTGTTCCTTAGATACACCTTCTCTTAGATTCTAAAGCAGAGGTGTCAAACAGGTGACTGTTTGGATGTATGGGGCTACAACACTCCCTAGTACAATCAGAGTTAGATGAAAAGGCAATTGAGAACTATTTAACAAAATGGATAAAACATAGATAATGTTAATATGTGGGTTTCTATGTCAATGTGCTCCAACATGGATCCTTATGTATGGTTTAGTAGTTCCTGTTTCTATTCGAGCCATTCTTTTAAGGAATGAATAAATGAATGGAAAAGCATTTTTATTGAATGCTTAGGATATAAGCCCTGGAAATGCAAATACAAGCAAGTAAGACATCCCTGTTACATTACTTTTTTGTAGGGGAAGAAAATACATATAGGTAAGCTAGAATTAGAAATGGAGACAATAGATAGGCTGAGTTAGTTCCCAGCACGGTTTGGACCTGGACAGTGGTTGGGCCTAGTTCTGGGCAAGATCAGGCAGGAGTTCACTTATTAGACCCCAGAACCTAAGGGTCTCAGGGCCCCAGAATGAGGGTCAAAGTTCCTGGGGGAGGAGGAGGAAGGTCACAGGGTGGTTACAGGATTTGAAGATGGAAGGGAAGAGGGAATGGTTCATAAAGGAATGTCAAGAATGTAACTTTCTCTGACCTTCTGAGGCACATTTATCACATTCATCCCCTTAGATAGTCTGTCTACCTCAGGCCTCTCAAAGCTTGACAGCAAAGCCTGGAATGTTAGACTCTCCTGGGGATATACATAACAAGGGAGGACACAGGCAGAGAAAGCCTAGAAGGATGGTCCCCCCTCGTGCCCCCATTGCTTCAATATTATCCTTTGATGAAGCCTCACTTATCTCCTCTCTCTCTAAGGCAAAACATAAGACATGACATCAACAGCATCATGAGGGCTAGTCTCATATCCCAGCAAGAAATCCTTGTTTCTCTCTTGTTTTATGTACTGATGTCAGACAGTCTGTGTAGGACAGAAGACACAATCTTCAATTCCGACTGTGGCTACTGACAATGCTTTACTAGTTCAGTTGTCCTGGTTTTCCTGATATAGTACTGGCTTCAGGTCAAAACTGCTCTCCTTAAGACCAGCTGAACACTAATTCATGTAGGGGTGTGGAATCTGAGGCCTTGAGCCTACATGTGGCCCTCTAGGTCCTCAAGTATGGCCCTTTGACTGAATGCAAACTTCACAGAACAAACCCTTTTGTTAAGGGACTATTAGCCATATAATTAAGCCTTATTAGCAACATGAATTCTTTGACCAGGCTTTCTTCTGCTGTGAGTGCCTTGAGCTGAGCCCTCCAAACTAATCAGTACATCTGGGTTATTGCTATCCTTTTTCTCTCTTTTCCATTTCCTATAGATTCTGAGCTCATAGGCATTTTCAAGTTTCCTAGTTTCACTATTTGGAAATCCCAGCATCTTGTAAAGGACTATTATGGCAGGTTATTTCAGAAACTCAGCATTGGGGAGTCCATTTTTATGCCACTTTCTTCTTAAATCTGAGCATCTCTACAACTTAGTTAAACTGATTAGGTCTCAGTGTGGATTAATACCCTTGTCTAAGTGTGTACTGGAGCCTGTTCCCACAAATTCCTGAGTCATTTGTTAAATTTTCAGTGTGAGCATCTGTCTACACCTTAGAAATCAACAAATGCTACAAACCAGGACTTGATTTATTTATTGTTTTGTTGATTGGATAAGAAAGTGATGGAGAAAATGTTAATAATGTAGGTTAAGCTTCAAAGTGTTTCATAAGTACATCCCCCCACCCCGCCCCCGAGAGCCAATTGTTAAACATTTACCCCCATATCAATGCCTCTGTCCCCCATGACTTGGAGGCAGGGAATGTGGAATGTGGATGATGATGTTCACTCTTATTTTTCACAATTATTTGTATTTGAAGCTGATGTGACATGCCAGTGATTTCTCTCTGTCTAGAGAGATGGCTGAGGAAACTCATGGAAGGGGGATTGTCTTTCCTCTAATATCACAATAATTGTTCTTTGATTAGCTATTATGTCCAGGATGTTAGAACCCATTGCTCTGTGTGATTCTACCTCATAGATTTAGCATTAGCCTGCAGCCTTGGCTCAAAAAGAGCTGCCTCATTCTTGAATGCAGCCCAATGAAGATAATATTATTTTCAGATGTTTTAAATTTATATGGGGAGAAACATATGTCCTGCCATATGGAGCACAATAGGAGCTAGTTAAGGCCAAAGTGGAACCAGGATTGTGAATTCTCTTTCTCTCGCTTTTTTTTTTTTTTTTTTGGTTATTGTTGTTGAAGTCAGACCTAGTAGACCAGATTTCCCCCAACTGGTTAGTTAAATTATGACTGTAAATCAGGGTAAGTATGTATCCTGGAGACAATGTGTGCACAAGACAGACAACTCTAAACATTGAAAAAAATATTTCTGGGTAAGTCAACAGTTCTTATTGCTTGCATCCTACTGGGGGAATTGGAACCCTGCCTCCATTTCCCCCATTGGTAACTCACACATTTTCTCTGAAGAGTTTTAGGAGCAGGTATGTGCATTATAGAGTGATAAAATGAATACCTGGCATCAAAGTAGATGCCAGGTATATGTTTTACCGTTCTGTTATACACACCTTTTCCCTCATGTGTTTAAGTATTCTTTTTTTTTTTTAAAGCAATTGGGGTTAAGTAACTTGCTCAAGGTTACACGGCTAGTCATTATTTATGCGTGGGTGCTCATATTCTGAGGCCGGATCTGATCTCGGGTCATCCAAACTCCAAGGCCGGCGCTCTTACTCACTGCGCCACCTAGCCGCCCCACCCTCATG
The DNA here is from genome assembly GCA_011680675.1 of Gymnobelideus leadbeateri. Lineage (NCBI taxonomy): Eukaryota > Metazoa > Chordata > Mammalia > Diprotodontia > Petauridae > Gymnobelideus > Gymnobelideus leadbeateri. The sequence goes on along the minus strand of WOXC01009024.1, from coordinate 93,484 downwards.
TGTTTAACCAGCACATATGAAAATTCTACTGGTACAATTGAAATAGTTTAGATGAGCAGGTCCTGAGCATTCTTTGAATACTTATTGAGCTTTTATTTTAATCAGATAAAGAAATGAAAGGGGTCACAAGATAATTGGCTGTGAAAACTGCCACTAATCGTTCCTTCAGTCAATTCCAATCATGTGCCAGAACTGTGCTACATCCACTGTGGAATACACAGAAGGTTGAGCCATGGTCCCTGCTCTTAGGGAGCTTACATTCTAGAGAGGGAGACAATATGAGTATTCATGAAATAAATAATGAACAATTAAATGCCAAACTATGGGTCCTGACTATAAATGTAAATAGGAGCTTAGAGAAGGAAGAAAGTTGTGTGGGTTTTAGTACTTATGGAGCAATGAGAATTAAGCTAGGCCTTGAAGGGTATTTGGAACTGTAATAAGTAGAAAGGAATAGGAAGGACCTTCAAGGTTGGAAAAATAGCGTGAGTGGAGGTATGGCTTTGGGAAGGAACATAGCATCGATAAATTAGCATTTTAAGCATCTACTACATGCCAAATACTGGAATAGATGCTGGAAACATAGAGACAAAGAATGAAACAATCCTTACTTTCGAGAAGCTTATATTGGCCATGTGTCACAGATTAGTGTAATAACCTGGAATGTTGTACATTGGAGAGTAATGGGAAACGTGGTTGACTCAATGGGTAGTTTTGAAGATTAAAGGAGACACCTAATCATCTACAAGAATTATTGGGCACCTGACTTGGGTCAGCAAGTTCTGCTTCACCTTTGCAAGGACCCACTGAAACCCATTGGGAACTAGAATGGTCGTTTGAGGGGATTTTCCAATGGGATGACCCTAGCAGATAAGGAAATGAGTTCATGACTTTCGTGACTCATGAACATTCACTATAGATTTTAGACCAGCTTTTGGAACACAAAAACTGCAAAAACCCAGCAGATTGTACTGAATACAGAATTAATCCCACGATTATTAAAGGCCTTGACAGTGAGGGGGAGGAGTTAAAGTCAGATACAAGTCAGTGGGGTGAAGGTCCTTGAACTGGGGGAACTTGCACTAAAGTAAAGTGGGCAGAACTAGGAAAACATTGCATATAGTAACCGTCATGTTATAATGACGATAAAATGTAAAAGACTTAGCCACTCTGATCAATATAGTGATCCACGACAGTTCCGAAGAACTCATGACAAAACTTTTTATCCTCCTTCATAGAGAGAACTGATGAACTCTGAGTACAGATTGAAGCATATTTTTCTAATTTATTTTCCTTACTATCCCCACCTCCAAGATGACTAATATGGAAATATGTTTTACATAGCTTTGTATAATAAGTATCCTATTTCTTGTTTTCTGAATGTGTAGAGGAGGGGATAGAGGGAAGGAGTAAGAAAATGTTGAATTGAAAATAAAAATTAAGAATTAAAAAAATATATATTTTTTGCATTTTCCCCAACCCTTTTGACTAATGTTTGATGAATGAATGAATGATGCCCAGGGGTTAAGGAGAATTGTCTTAGCAGTAGTGTGGGTTGGAAGAGGGCTAAACTGGAGGCAGGAAGAAAAGCTAAGAGGTTTTCATAGAAGTTGTGATGTTTCATACAAGTAGAAAGCAATGGAGTCTAGGATGGCTATAGCTGAAAGTGGAGAGAAAAGAAGAATCTCTGAAACATTTTGATGAAAGCAGCAACAGAACTTGGTGACAGATATAGGGGTGGGGAAGCTGCAACCTCAAGGCCCAATGTGTAGCCCTCTAGGTCTTCAAGTGTAGCCCAGGTTTGTTCTGTGATGTTTAGATTCAGTCAAAGGGCCACACTTGAGGACCTAGAGGGCCACATGTAGCCTCGAGGCTAAAGGTTCCACACTCTTGGATTAGATATAGGTGAAGGAGGTGAACAGAAATGACTCCAAGGTTTCATAGACTCTGTATATGATTTTACTTCACCTCAAGCCAAGTGGATTATTGCCTATATACCCCAACCTCTTCCCTGACAGGATTCTCTGTGCAAAATGATATGCATATGTAAATTTACCAGGAATATACTTATATTAATCTCTTGAGAGTTAGAAATAATCTGCCTGTCTGGTCTTCACATAGTCTCACTTTTTCTTTCTTTTATTTTCCTAAACTTGGTGAGGTGTCAATATCCAAATTTAACCCATGAGTAAGGAATATCTAATTTCAACTCTGTCCTTGAATAATAGGCATGAAATTTATAATGATGATTATAGCAAACATTTATATAGTTCTTTAAAACTGGTAAAGTTCAGGATGGCTAGGTGGTGCAGTGAATAGAGCACTGGCCTTGGAGTCAGGAGGACCTGAGTTCAAATCCGACCTCAGACACTTAATATAAAAAAAACTAGCCGTGTGACCTTGGGCAAGTCACTTAACCCCAACTGCCCTCCAAAAAGCAAAAAAAAAAAAAATTAGTAAAGTTCTCTCTCTCTCTCTCTCTCTCTCTCTCTCTCTCTCTCTCTCTCACACACACACACACACACACTCTCTCTCTCTCTTTCTCTCCATATTTGGTCCTCATAACTATCCTGGAAAGTAGGTCCTATTATTATCTCCATTTTCAGACAAGGAAACAGAAATTCAAAGAAGTTTATAAGATTTGTGCAAGATCACATAGCTTAGTGTCTAAGACACATAGTGTCTTAGGCAGAACTTTAACTCGGGTCTTTCTGACTACAAGTCTAGCACTATATCCATTAAATAGATGGACAGGTAGGATCACCACCGCATCATAGATCTTGAGCTAGGAGCAATGACCTTGGAGGTCATCTAGTCCCATCCTGTTGTTTTACAGAGGAGGAAATTAAGGCTTTCATAGGTGAAGCTATGTGCTGATGATCCCCTAGATAGTAGCAGAGTTGGGATTTAAGCTCAGGTGCTCTGAATCTAAATCCATCCTACTTTCTACTTGCAACATGCTGTCTCTCTAAGGGCCATCAGATGAAAGCTACAGAGCCTGAGTTTTGCATTGTCTCCATTGTGTGCATTTAGGTCAAACTTGAAGCTTTGTTTGAACATAATTTTGTGTTTCACTATAGGGTGTTTTTGCCTAGAACATCTGGAAGGCATATTAACTAGTTTAAATTTTTTGAAAAAAAAAAAGATGAAAAAAAACCCAAACAAACATTTTCTTAAAGAAAAAGGAAAATTGGAGGACAAGTCATTTCAGATTCACATAGGGAAAAAAAGCCCACAATGTTTAAATCTGAATCCAAGAGAAGTTTTTGTCGGCTGGCCAGTTGATTGTACAAAAGACTCCACATATAGGCAGGGTTGTCTGGAAATCCACATTGAATTACACTGGGGTTTGGGACACACCCCTGGCTGTGGAATATTGGGGTCAGGGGCAGGGAGGGGGTTCTTGCTATTTCTTTGGCAACTTTACACTTCTTTGCTGACACACCTCATCAAGGCCCCTGCCCAGTCCAGCTGCCTGATCCTCCAGGCCTCCAGCTCTTGTTTTAAAGGGTAACAGGCCTGGAGACAGAACTTCTCTAGGAATGCAGACCACTACACAGGATGCTTTGAGGTATTATATTACATTCAGAGGCCAATAAAAGTCTGCCAGTGGAAAACCCCAGTCTACCTCAAAGAATTAGCCATTGGGTCCACAGCCAAGTCTTTTTGTGTAGCTTCTATCCATTCTTTCTCGTTAAACAAAAAATGAAGCCAATGTTGAATGAACATAAAGTGTGTTTCCTAGACTGGCTGCTCTTTCTTTCCCTGTGCAGTCCACAGTACCTGATTAGAAGTAGGCCTGGAGAGTAACCTATCCCAGACTAAAGATCCATGAAATTCAAAGATCCTTGATTCAGTGTTGGAAGAGTCTTTTGAGGTTATCTAATCTGCCCCCTTCTTCTGGTTGAGAAAAATGAAACCTAGAGAGGGGAGATATTCTGCCCAAGGTCACATAGGTAGAAAGAGACAGGGCTAGCATTTGAACATAGGTTTTGTGACTTCAAATGCCCACTATATTACACTAAAATTTGCTCTGTCCAAATGATTCCAGTATCTTTGCCAAGAAAACCCCACAGACAAGTATTGGAGGGCTATGGTCCATGGGGTCATGAGGAATCAGATGCAACTAAACAACAACTGTAGCCTCAGTATAGTTGTAGCTTAAAAGCCACAGAGAAGGTAGGAGTTGTGGGGGGTGGGGAGTGGGGACTAGGAGGAGCAGAATAGAGGAAAAATATCAAAGGAGGAAGACGAGAAATCAGTTTTTTTTTAAAATTATTATTTCCAGCAAAGGCCTTTGGCAATAAAAGTTTTGCAGTCCAGTAAAAATTTGTACTGTATGAATAGCAGAGCCATAGTTTGGCAGTTAGGAAACACTGAGGTAGGGCATAAGGCTCCTTGGAGGTAGGGACTCCATATGTTATAAGTTATACCTGATGTTTAGCACAAGGTGGGCTCCTTAAAGTATAAAATGTAAATGACAGCTGTAGGCTGTAATGAAGTTATAAAAATCATGCCTGGATCTGTTGCTTCTACCACTCACCTTTGATTTGATCACCGATCTCCATGCTGAGAGAGATGGAAGGATTGAGCAGGAAGAGTAGAACTCAACATGTCTTAGATATGTAATTGGAGTCAGAGAGATAAAGAAGTCTTTTTGTTGTTTGTTTTAAAAATTTTAATTAACAGCATTTATTTCCTCTCCCTCCCACTGCCCCCTTACTGCCCCATAGGGGGCAGGGGGAAGAAAAATAATACCAATGCAACAAATATCCATAATCAAGCAAAAACCAAATTTTCACATGGGCCAAGTCCAAACATGTCCAAAAATGTGTGTCCCATTCTATATCTTGAGTCCATCACCCCTCTGTCAGGAGGTAGCATTCTTCATCTTTGTAATTCTGCTAAGTTATTGCATTGATCGAAATTTTTAAATCTTTCAAAATTATTTGTCTTTATGATGTTGTTACTGTATAAATTGTTCTCCCAGTTCTGTTCACTTCATTCTACAATGGTTCACAAAGCCTCCCCAGATTTCTTGGAAACTATCCTTTTCAATATTTATTGACAAATATAATAGAATCCCATCAATTGATATACCATAATTGGTTCAGCCATTCCCCAGTTGGTGGGCACACCTTTAATTTCTAGTTCTTTGCCTGGCTGCTATACAAAAAGATAGCTACTATCCAGCTTTTCTACAAAAAGAGTTGCTATAAATATTTGTGTACATATGGGTCCTTTTACTCTTTCTTGATTTCTTTGGAGTATAGGACTAGCAATGATCTCACTGGGTGACACAAAGAATTCTAAATAAGTAACCAGCTTTGGGAACTACAGATTCCATTCAGTGTGATTTTATGAATAGAACCACTATTCATGTATGAAAAGTTAGTTCAAGGAAGGACTTATGATTTGATCCATGTGGGAGTGCCTGGTATGGATAGTCCCTTGTAGTCTACCTACATCTTCTGGTTGTTTGTCCTTCGTTTTTGAAGAGGACCAAAGATACTACAAAGGTGATGTCTTGACTTGCCCTTGAATTGGATTTAAGTGAGGTAGAGCTGCACAAAATCATCAGCCTTACTCTCTCCTCCAGAATCATAGGAGCCCAGTGGCAAGACAAAAGTCAAGATGACTGGTGATGGACCAGGATTCAGTGGATAACCTTGACCTTTCTAAGGTCATTTCTCAGGCCCCAGTTTGTCTAAGGCAATGCCCATTCAATAACCAAGGGCTAGGCATGAATTGAGACAGAAGACGGACTAATTTACTATCACAAAATTTCAATCTGGGAGGTGAAAACCCTCAAAGTTTCCTGCCAGAAGAGAAAACGGTTTCTATTTACACTCATTCTAAAGCCATCAAAAACTAAATAATGAGCCATAGAAGCTTGGGCTGGACTATTATTCGACCATTCAATCTACATGAGGCTCACAGGCATCAAATTATGCACCCAGGATCATAGAGCAGTAAATATTAGAGACTAATTTGAACCTAGGCCTTTCTATTGCTATACCTGACACCGTATGCACTACAATATGCTTCCTTCCTTTCAAAAGATATGGGACAAATAAACACACAAAAATAAAACTGAACACTGAAGCTGAAACAGACTGTCACTTCATCTATTCAATTACTCCTACACAGAAGATAAGGAACTTCTGAAAGAAAGGCTGAATAAGAAAAGGCCTTGTGTTGGGTGGGGAAGGTGAGAAAGGAAAAGGAAAAAAAAACAGGATCTAGGGACCCTTAGAAAATATTCGAATATTTTAATTATTCATTTCACTTCTTGGAAGGGAATAGCTATCCATTGGTGGGCAGATTCAATCTAATCTGTAGCCCCCAAATGCAATTTTGTTTCCAAGAGCCTGGGTTTTTATTAACAGTAACAAAACCCTAGGAGGAGGAAAAATGGACGTTAGGAACATTTAAACTTGATTATTAGCTGTTGTCTTAAAGAAAGAAGCTAGGATTTAATTTTCTCATTTCTGAGTGATGGGAGATTAATTTAAACAGCACCAGGTAAACAGAATGGAGGAACTAAGTGGAGCCTTGGGGATGTCTTCAAGCTATCTACATGTATGTATGTATGTACAAATATATACATATGTGCACGTATGTGTGTGCGCAGGTATATGCATATACACATACTTATAATATTATGCTATGTATGTTCTTGAATTGAGGCTTAAATGGGAAATTACAAAAGCTAGATATATGATCTCAGATGGTAGAAAATCTTCCACCTCCCACATATTGATTCATGCACTTTTAAAAAAAGTGCTGCAAACTGTCTAGTCCTTAGATAAGACACAAAAACTTCCCACAATCACTTTATGACTTCCCACAGTCACTTTCTTGAAGAGGCTAACCCCAAAAGGCTCATGCAAAAATTTACTTAGTTGAGTTTTGGAGGTAAGGGGGTAAATTTCCATCTGACCTTTAAAGTCAGTCCCTTTTCTGGAAGTGACTTTTTCAATGTGAAATCTTCACTGATGTGGTTGTAATTGTCTGAAATTACTCTTATTTTTAGTATACTCACTGGAAACCCAAATGTTTGCTCCTATTGTACTGTAAGATATAGTGGATAGTGGGGTGGACTCAGGTGACTGCAATTCTAGTCTTTTTTTTTTTTTGCTTTTTGGAGGGGGGGAAGGTAGGGCAATTGGGGTTAAGTGACTTGCCCAAAGTCACACAGCTACTTTTTTTGTGTTACATGTCTGAGGTCGGATTTGAACTCAGGTCTTCCTGACTTCAGGGACAGTGCTCTATTCACTGTGCCACCTAGCCACCCCCTGCAATTCTATTCTTAAAGGGCTTGATGACATCAGGCAAGTCATTTTACTGCCCAAGGATTTGTTTTCTTGGATTTTAAAATGGGGAGGTTAATATCTTGATTCTTGTTTCACAGGCACATCATAATAAAGTAATTTGGTATTGCAGGTATTTCTGTTTGTTTATAAAATATAACAGCTATCAACATCAATGAGATCCTTCCTCATTTAGAGCAAGCCCCTAGCCAGGATAGAGTCCAAGTGAACCTGATAGAAGGTTCTGTAAGGTACAGGGGATAGGTGAATTTAGGTGGACTCAAGGGATTGGTATTCTACACTGAATGGGCAGGATGATAGATTAAGTCATTTCATTGTTCAACATTTTGGTTTCTTGAACTATAAAATGAGCATCACTGATAGCTTGATTTTCTTGCTTCAAAGGAACATGATAGTAAGTAATTTTTTGGGGGGGAGGGAGAGGGAAACAGATTTCATCTTTCCTGGGAAACTCCCTGTGAGGTTTACTAATTTTTTTTTATTAATTTGCTAATGCAGATCTGCAATGTTGGGCCTGTAATGTATAGGTTTAGAAAGTTGCCTAGGGGGGCACTGAGAGGTTTATTCTTTGGCACCAAGCCTTAGCTGCCTTCTCTCACTGCCTGTAGGTCCCTTTTTCTCATTCATGAGTTCTCAGAATTTCCATTTTGAAGAAAGGTTCAGACCAGTCATCCTTCAGTCTTCATGCTGCAGGTACCAGGCCTCATCTCCTCTCTTCAACTCCCTTTTATGTATGACTTGTCTTTTCCCATTACAATTTAAGCTCCTTAACTTGATTTGACTTAATCAATCACTAAACATTTATTAAGAGGACCTAATTTCTGATAGTAGACATAGCTGATTGGTACAGTGGAATGAGTGCTAACCTGGAGTCAGGAAGACCTGAGGTCAAATCCAACCTTAGACTCTAGCTGTGTGACCCTTGGCAAGTCACTTAACCTCTGTTTGCCTAAGAGGCAGCTAGGTAGTTCAGTGGATAGAGCACTGGCCCTGGAGTCAGATAGACCTGAGTTCAAATCCAACCTCAGATATTTACTGGCTGAGAGATCCTCAGCAAGTCACTTAACTTCTGTTTGTCTTAACCCACTGGAAAAGGAAATAGCAAAACACTCTAGTATCTTTGCTGAGAAAACCCTATGGACAGTATTGGGCTGCTATGGTCCATGGGGTCAGGAAGAGCTGGACACAATTGAACAACAACTGTATGACAGCAGTATGCTAGGATTGGAAATACAAATATATATATGTATATATATTATACATATGTGTATATATACATATATCTGTGTATGTATGTATATATGTTTATGTCTACATTATGTATATCTATCCACACACACACACACACACACACACACACACACATATGGAGAGAGAGAGAGAGAAAGAGAGAGAGAGAGAGAGAGAGAGAGAGAGAGAGAGAGAGAGAGAGAGAGAGAGGTTTAGTGGAGACATTTCTTTACAGATAAAGAGAAAAGGTTTTGAAAATCTAGGTGCCTTGTTGTTTCTTCTCATCTCATCCTAGGAGAGACTGAGAGACACTTGGGACAGACTGTATGGACAAGGACACAGGGTTGGGAGTGTGCAATTCTAGCAGTAGAGAGGAGCTCCAGAAGGTAGGGGCCAGGTCTTGCTAGCCACCAAAGCTGCTGCCATGAGTGTGTGTCTAGGGAAACTAGGTTGGGAAAAGAAAGGCTATGAGAGGAATTCTAATGAAGGTGTTTGTGGGAGAATGAGGAGGAGAGGTGATGGTTCTAGAAAGTAGAAGGGCAGCCAATTGGATGGTCTTGGTTGGTACTGATGATAAACAGGCTCTACCATGGCTACCAGCACTTTCATCCATGGAGACAGACATGATTGATAAGACTGTTGCAAAGAGTATAACAAAGGATGTCATCCCAGTGGTGGTGAATTTTTTCCCTAAGAATTTATGAAGTTGGCAAAGTTTTTAGTTCCCTTCCCCCTTTCTGTAAGAGAGAATAGATGTCTGAAATCCAGAATTTTTCCTGTTCTTTACTTTCTTTTAAAAATTAATACCAAACCTGGATAGATAAACCATCTCTGGTTCTATGCTTCTTGTTTGTATTGGTTGGGGCAGACAGGGTCAAGGAGGGGACAATGAATGGTTTGAGGAATTTAGAGTGAAAGGGATAGAAATTCACATCTTCTGTCAGGGTCTGTAGGACTCTATCCTGGCTTGGGGCTTGCTCCAAAGGACAAAGGATCTCATTGATATTGAGGGCTATTATATCTTATAAACATTCTATGCCAGGTAACAAATAATATGAATCTAGACTATTAACCCTGGATGGAAGGAAGCTAGGTCAATAAAGAACAGGAGATGCTTTCCTCAGAGGCAAATGCCTTAGGCATATTTACTTCCCCCATTGTTCTCTTCATCAAAGGCAAAAAGGCTTTTCTCCCAAGTGTCTACTGATAGTTGCTGAAATCACAGAATTTCTCTATTTCGTCTTGATACTATGAAGTATTAGCAAATAACGGTAGCAACAATAAAACATTTAAAGAGCACTTTAGAGATACAAAGGAATTTTAGGAACATGATCTTATTTGATCTTTTATTTCACAGTTAAAAAAATTATTTTATTTTCAGTTCTGTATTCTCTCTCTTCTTTCTCTCCCATCCATTGAGAAGGCAAGAAAAACAAAACCCATTACAAATAGTTATAGTCATGCAAAATAAAATGACTATATTACCATGTCTAAAAAAATTAAGAAAAAGGATATATGCTTCCACGAGCACTCAAGTTCATTCCCTTTCTATATGGAAGTGGAAATCACATTTCATCTTCAGTCCTTTGGAATTATTATTGGTCATTGTGTTGATTAGAGTTGTTTTTTAAAATTATTTTTCTTTATGATATTGCTGTTATTGTATTAATTGGTGTCCTGATTCTTCTCACTCCAAATTTCATCAGTTCATATAAGTCTTCCTAAATTTTTCTGAAACCATCCCCTTCATTTCATATAGCACAATAGGATTCTATTACATTCATATATCATAACTTATTCAGTAATTCCTCAACTAATGAGCATCTTATTCTCTAATTCTTTGCCAATGCAAAAAGAACTGTTATATTTTTGTACATATGGGTCCTTTCCTTCTTTCTTTGATCTCTTTGCTGAGTCAAAGGGGGATGCATTTTAGTAGCTTTTGGAGTACAGTTGCTATTTGTTTTCTGGACTGATTGGATACTTCAGCAATGGCTACAACAGCAATGCATTAGTGCATCCTCTTCTGTTTTTGTCACCTTATCTATCTGACAGAGTTGCTGTCATTTGAATTTCTATAATTATTAGTGATTTAGAATATATTTTTCATATAGATATTGATAGCTTGATTTCTTTCTCTGAAAACTTGACTATTCATAATCTTTGGCCATTGATCTGCTGAGGGATGAGTTATAAATCTGACTTAGTCAAGCTTCCTGAAACATCTGCACAGTAACTTTGAAGAAGTAACAACAATGACGATGATGATGATAATGGTAACAGTATAGCTAACATTTTATAGCACTTACTATGTGCCAAACACCACTGTGCTAAGAAGTTTACAGTGGTCTCATCTGAGCCTCACAACAACCCTTTGATGTAGGTGTTGCTAGTGTCCCCATTTTATAGATGAAGAAACTGAGGCACAGAGAGTAAGTAACTTGTTTAGGGTCAGAAAGCTAGTAAGTGTCTGAGGTCAGATTTGAACTCAGGTTTCCTGATTCCAGGTCCACTGCTCTCTCCACTGCCCTGCCCCACCTAGCTGCCAAATGCACAAAGGGATTGCCATTGTGCCTTAGACTCATGGCCTGTCCAATCCAACATTCTGTTTTTTCCTTTGTTCATAAATGGGTGCTTAGAGCCCATCAGTATATAAATATATTTTATACTATCTTCCCTTAATCATATGACTTTAAACTTGCCATCTCTCCCTCTCCCCACACTCCAGTGAAGCTCATCTGCCATTTTTCTGCCTTGTAAAAACTCCCTGCAGGTTATCTCCATCAGCTTGCCATTTCAGTCTCCAGTAAAGCTTATTGTCATCTACAATCTTGGGGATTTCACTATGTGCTCTCTCTTCCATATCATTTATGAAAATGTTAAAGGCATCCATTCCTAGCAGTGATTCCTATAGGAATTTGTCTATTTGTAATTCTCCATCAGTGGAGTAGGCTCCTGTTTTTTCTTACCTTTCTTTTTCTGACTTTAAGCCAAGTCTCTATCCACGAAAAAAATATGCTTCTAAATTCTGGAATAACTCCATGTTTTCCTTAATTGCACTTAGTGTAGAACCTTTTAAGAGGCCTTTTGAATGGCTTGTATTTTTTGAATTACTATATAATCACCTTAGCTTAGATGCAGTAATTCACAAAGCTATTTACATGACTTTGTCATTAGTCTCTACCCAGAGCTGACAGTCCCATAAGTACCTCTTCCAAAAGCCAGGAAACATTCTTTACCAACAGCAACCTCCTGGCTGTTTATAAAACCTTAGTAAGTTATCTCCTCAAAATTTGGGGAAAAAAACCATGTTGTATTCAATTTTTTAAAAGATTTCTTTTAAAGGTAACAAAAGAAACAATTTGCTACAATAATTAAATTAAATAAACATTTATTAAGCAACTAATATGAGAAGTTAGGTGGCACTATGGATAGGCTTCTGGGCCTGGCATCAGGAAGACTTGTCTTTGTGAGTTCAGATCTGTCCTCAGACACTTACTAGCTGTGTGACCCTGGGCAAGTCACTTAACTCGGCTTGCTTCAGTTTCCTCTTATGTAAGATAAGCTGGAGAAGTAAGTATCAAATCACTCCAGTATCTTTGCCAATGGGGTCACAAAGAGTCAGACAAGACTCAAATGACTCAGCAACAATAACAAGTACTGGGAAAGTAAAGGCAGAAATAACCATAATTCCTGCCTTCAAGGACCAATGAGAGTGTTTTCCAACCCATTATGCTGTGGAAAAGTAAAACATCCAAATTTTGCATTGAAAAAGCTTCTTAATTTCATATCCTTACTGAGTCGACTTTGGGTAGTTCATAGGATCAGAGGATCATAGATTTAGTTCTGGAAGGGGCCATAAAGGCCATTTCATCCAATTCCCTCATGTTATACATGAAGAAATGGAGAGGGGATCAGAATAAATCAATCAGTCAAGTAATCAATCAATAAACATTTATTAAGTACCTACTATGTGCCAGATGCTGGGGAAACAAAAAGAGGCAAAAGAATCCCTGCCCTCAAGGAACTTACAATTTAATGTAATCCAAAAAAACATAGAAGAAAAAGAAAAGCTAGTTATGTAAAAAAACATGATTCAGGGAACATAAATAGGAGTCAATAAATATTTATTAAGCACTTACTATATACCAGACACTGTTAAATACTGGAGATATAAATATGAAAAGACACATATAAATATGAAAAGACTCCACACCTCAAGGAGATTGCAATCTAATGGGGAAAATAGCACACGAAAAGCTGAAAAGGGGAAGCAGGAAGGTATCCAACACAATGGGCATGGAGACATCTGAAAAATCCCAGAGTAGTGAAGTTGAGTGAGAAATCAAGAGATGTGTGAGCAAAGCCCTGTCCTTAAATGGAGGTTTTGGAATTCGTGGTGCCATTTCCTTCTTCTCCCTCCCCCTTCCATTAGACGGGCTGAAGAGAGTGAGAGCTAGAGTATGGAGGCTGATGGCATAGGTTTTTCTATTAATATACTTCCTGGGGTACGGTAGAGAAGTCAGAAAAATCCCAGAATAGTGCAGCCAGGTGGGAAATGAGTAATTTATTTTTCTTTTAAGTTCATAGGTTTTAAGATGTCTTAAAGGCTTTTCAAAGGAAGAATTTTGTGAGTTGCTTAAAGGACCATAGGACCCTAGATTTAGATCTAGAAGGGCTCTTCGAAGGTCATTCTCATTTTCCCCATGAAAAACGTAAAGCCCAGAAAAATGAAGAGACTCACCTAAAGTCACATAGATAGTAAACGACACAGTCAATATTTGAACTCAGGTCCTCTGATTTCAAATCGAGAATTCCTTTCCCTTGCACCAGGCTGCCTCCATGTACTGACAACCTGAATTGGTAGGACTGAGCATTTGGGAATGTGCAGGGGGATGGGGAACAGCAATGAACTAACTTATTTTTTAGCCACAACTCCTTATGCCTTCTGGCTACATTTATTGCAAGAATACCAATATTGACATCATTAATTTCCTCCAGTAGGATATTGACTTCTTGGTCATTGGACAAGGATCTTATATTTAGAGTGCCAACAATTAAATTCCTCTTTTTAGACATTCTGAAAACTTTGTCAACTATCTCTATGGGTCCATGCAATAGCAGTTGGGAAACACTGGCCTAGATCGTGGTGTCTTTTTTTCCATCTGCACATCTGTAGAAGTGCACGGGCCCAAGTGTGTATATCTTCTTTATGTCTTTAACCTTCCCTTCCCCCTGGCAGCAATGAACCATTGCTTTCCATTCCGGTAGTGTAATTAATCCAGCTGCCCCGTGGTGCCTCTAAGCTATATCCCGTTACCCATCACATATGTTCTGCAAATCTCCAGCAAAAAGGACCAACCTCCCAGGAATTGCAGATACTTCAAGATCCCATGCTTATTCAGGATTACTTACTTTTTATGTCAACACACATTTTTCCTGTTCTCCCTGGGGTGTTTCTCTTTATGTGGGTTAAAAGGGTGACTTCATGTTTCTAAGCATTTGGGGGAGATTTTGAAAAGCAGTCCTGTTGACAGGCCTCCTGCAGTGGATGAAAGATGACGACAGATATGAATTTTATGGATCAGATCAAGCATCTCTTTTATAACACCTTGTCCTTCCAGTTTCACAACCACTCATGAATACAACTAATAAAGGAAATTGTAGAGATCAGTTGCTGGTGGGACGGAGGCCCAGATTTCCGTTCTTCCACTGTGAACTCCATTCACAAAAATAAAACACAAGGTTTCTGAAGTGTGCAGGAGAACAGTGGCTATCTCAAACACAAAACACAAGGTTGAGGGGCAACAAGATGAAATTGAATACAATCCAATGAGTGTGTATTAAGCACCTGTGTTCAAGGCAGCATAGAGACAGCATGGCAGAATGAATGAAGAGTTGGCCTTGGAGTCAGGAAAACCAGAGTTCAAGATCCATACTATCTTTTGCAACCATAGACAAGTCACTTTAACCTCAGTGCCTGTAGCAAGGGGGCCTCTTGACCAGTAGTTTTCTACACCAGTGAATCACAGAGCCATTTCCCTTCTGGCTCCCCTTCCTGCCCTGCAATTGGGCAGGGCATCATTCTGGGTGTAGGGCATACAAAGGCAAAAATGAAATAATACCTTCCTCAAAGAGGGAATATTCTACTAGGGGGTATACAGAAAAGAGTGGACAGGGTAATATAAAGTAATTTCATGAGGAGAGCATTGACACTGTATTTAGGAGGTTTCTGAGTTATTCCTGGAAGAAAGCTAGGATCACTTCTCTGTCTTGCCAATTTTAGTATTCACTTTTATAATCCCTACCTGAAGCAAGAAGATACCCAAAGGTAGAGACAGGAGATAGCATGTGTCAGTTAAGTCAAAATCAGAACCTGGACCACTATTTTCCCCTAGTCCCTGATGGACCAAGAGTCTAAACCCAAGAGCCTTGGGAATTGCAATGCTTTTAGCCCCATGCCCTCAGTCATCATCCTGGAAAACAATCCCTGCGGAGATATAGCCTGGCAAATCCTCCTCCTTGTACATCAGCCACAGCTAAAGAAGATAAGGAAAAAGGAGAGTTCTCAGCACCTAAGTCCTTCGTACTGTCCAAATACTTCAACATCAGAAACGAATATGATTTTGTCAGTGAAAATGATCTTAAGGAAGAACCTTGCTGCTTCACCCTCAGGACCATGGGACTTTTCTATCTGACTTGTACCTGAAACCTGTTGTCTCCTCCATTCAAATGTGTTTCTTGAGATCAGAGACTATCTTGCTTTTCTATATATATGTTCTATTTGTATTAACACTGGTTTTGCCATAGTAAGTGCTTAGTAAATGCTTCATTCATTCATTCTATTGATTTCCTTGGAGTGTGTGTGTGTGTGTGTGTGTGTGTGTGTGTGTGTGTATGTGATATTTGTTTTGGTATAAGTTTCCAGCCGGCATAAGGCTGCCAGGTAAAGCCTCTGGTCTTTGCCTTGACTGTTGTTGATGAAAAGTGGAATATTAATTTTAATCAACATGATGGTGTCGAAAAGATGCTTCTGGAAGTAATTACAAAATACCCCAGGCTTGACACTAGTGGCAAACAGGCTTATGAACTGAATACACACATACACACACAAACACACATATATGCAAAAAGATGTATATATATATATATATATACATGCATATGTGAATAAAAAGACACATAAGAAAAATGTTATATATTTTTTGTGGAAATCTGTGACAACCAACATCCTTGAGAAGAGTAAAAAACATATGAATAAATGACAATAGAAAATTTGGTCATAGTTACAAAATGAAACAATCTAGTGTACTTTTCATTTTAAAGCCAAGATTGGATCAAATATTGATTGTAGGTATTTTCCAGTAAGGAAAATTTCTCCAATAGTACAGAAAGTCACATGCTCTACAGCTTAAAGTCTTCAAGAGTTGAGCATTGAGGGGTTTAACAATAGGTCACATGGACAGCATATAGAAGGGGCAGGACTAGAATCCAAGTCTTCCTGAGTCCAAGGTTACTATGCTATACTATCTCTGAAGTCAAGACTATAAGTATATGTGAAGGGTGAAATCTGAAATAACTGAGGAAACAAAGATTTGAACTTCTGAGCATATCAGTTCATTGGCAGAGCATGTAACTGCACAACAAATCGGGACCAGGTCTCTTCATGTAGGCACTGGACCTCAGAGGAAGATGATTTTTATACATTAAAAGAAAACAATGAACAGGCTAGAAATCATGATATAAGATCAGATCATCTGATTTCTAATAAGAGAAAAGATTAAGGACTTTCCAAGTTGGGAGATCAAACAGGTACAATTCCCTGAAATGAGACAAAAGAGGTGTTCTACTCTTCTCCTTTGATTGTATTCAGCTGAAAGAAAAGGGAAACAATAACCGACTGGTATGGGGCCAGTTTTTAGATAAGACATATGGGTTGCTGGAGATGTATAGATAGATACACATATACATATATATGTATATACAGGCACAGATATAGATAAACATACAGATATAGTTATAGATACATATTCAGATACGTATATGTATATATGTAGTTAGATACAGATATAGATACATTTTCAGATATAGATATAGATGTAGATATATACACAGATATAGATATAAAAACACATACAAATAAAGAGGAAGATGTAGATACATATACAGATGTAGATATACATTTACAGATACAAATATAGATATAGAAATAATTACATTATGAAGCAGGATGACTAATGAGACTGAAAGATTTCTCGGAACCGATTTATGATAGAATTTATGTCACAAAAATACCAATTCTCCATGCACAAAGTTTCTTGAATCTGCTAACTCCTCCCCATTCTCACTGACACTAGCCTAGAGTAGGCCCACTGGCAGTAGATTCCTTAAGGATCTTCCACCTCCAGTTTATCCCCTCTCAAATCCATCTTTCATTCTATAGCTTAAAAAATTTTTTTTTTCATTCTATAGCTTTTGACATTACTGTGCCAGATTCTGGGGATTCAAAAACAAGGATCTTTGCAAAAATTTTCAGTAGCTTTCTATGAAAACAGTTCAGACTCCTTTACCTGGCATTCAAGGTCCCCGGTACCCTCAGGTCAGCTTACCATTCCAGATTTACTATATATTACTTCTCTTCACTCTTTCTATGTTCTAGCTAAACTGAATAATTTATTGCTCTCAAAACACACTGCTCTCTGACATCTCAGCACCTTTAAAGATTCAAGCTATTCCTTTTACCTAGAGTGCCCTTCCTCCTGCCTGGCATCTGGAACTAGGATTCTGAACTCTGACTCATTCTAGATGTAAGGCATTCTAGAGACAGGAAACAATATAGCAAAAGTTCAGAAGATAGTACAAAGCACTGCAAATAGTTTGGTTAGAGCTTTGAGAATATAAAGAAGAAAAACCTGGAGAGACATTAGGACACCAGATTGTGGAAGCTTAAATGCCAGGCAAATTACCATGAACTTTATTCTATGGGGGAAAGGGAATTATTAATGGGTTTTGAGCAGAGAAGTGACAAGATCAGATTTCAGAAGAAAAAAGATTGCACTGGCACCCTCCTGGTTAAGGTCCTCATCACCTCACGCTATTGCAATAGTGAGCTGATTCATCTGCCTGCTTTGTCTCTCCCCCTTCAGTCCTTCTTTTACTCATTTGTCAAATTTATCTTAAAGCACAGATCTGATCATGCCACTCATTCAATTCAAGAAAACAATAATGGCTCCCTACCACACTCTTGATTAAATATAAAATCTTCTGTCTGGCATTTAAATCCCTTTACAACCTGGCCCCCTCATATATTTCTAGTCTTCTTACCCTCTATGTCTTGCCCCCTACAATCCTATACTCTGGGATCAATGATACCGACTTCTTTGCTCTTCCTCAAATAAGGAACTTCATCTCCCGAGGGTTGTTCCTTATGCTACAAATACCCTCCCTTCTCATCTGTTTCCTGGCTTCCATCAAATCCAGCTAAAATCCTATCTTCTATAGGGAAGTCTTTCACAATGCCTCTTATGCTAGAGCCTTCCCTCCAATGATTATCTCCAATTTTTCCTGTATGTATTGTCTGTACGTAATCATCTACATGTTGTCTTTCTGATTAGACTGAGCTCCTGGAGAGCAGGAGTCATGGCCTGGTCTTTCATTGTATGCCCAGTGCCTGTCACAAAGTCAGTATTCAATAAATACTTATTAATGAACTAAATAACCAATATCATTACGAAAGATAGGTTGGAAAAGGGGAGGGAATGGAAGTAGGAAAATCCATTAGAAAGCTGATAGTCCCAAAGGGGCAACTAAGTGATCCTTGAGTCAGGAGGACCTGAGTCAAAATCCTGCCTCAGACACTTACTGTGTGACCATGGGAAAGTCACTTAACCCAGATAGAAAGAAAGAAAGAAAGAAAGAAAGAAAGAAAGAAAGAAAGAAAGAAAGAAAGAAAGAAAGAAAGAAGGAAGGAAGGAAAGGAGCAAGAAAGAAAGCAAAGAAAGGAGAGAAGAAAAAAAGGAGAGAGAAAGAAAGACAGGAGGAAGGAAAGAAAGAAAGGTAAGTTGTAATAAGGGTTTATCTATTACACTGTGGGAAGGGTAGAAGTGGGAAGAGAGAGGAGGGGTTAAATACATGAAATGTTACTGAGGTGCTATTGGCAGAATTTGTAATTGATTATCAGAGGAGGAATCTCCTTTAGGCAGAATCAGGTATAACCTCAAGGCATCAACTACAGACAGAAATAATCAAGTCAGAAGAGGCAACAGGCTTTGGTGTGTATTGATCCCAAGGTGCTGTTGGAATATTAAGGTAGAACTTTCTTGTAGGTGTCTGGAGATGCAGAACTAGAACCCTGATTAATTAGAGGTATCAGCATAGAAATGATAATTGAAGTGGTGGGAGAGAATAAGATTGTCAAGGGAGATGATATAAACAGAGAGAAGAAATAATACAGGGATCTAGCATCTTAAAGGGACAGGGAGAAGACAAAGAAAGAGTTAAAGAGATAGCAAGAGCAGCCAAAGAGGTAAGAGGAAAACCATCAGTGCATGATATTTCTTTTCTTCTTTCCTTTCTTCCTCTCTCTCTCTCTCTCTCTCTCTCTCTCTCTCTCTCTCTCTCTCTCTCTCTCTCTCTTTCAGTTCAATTCAACTGACATTTCTTTTTTTATTTAATGACATTTTATTTTTTATCAATTACATGTAAAGACAATTTTCAGCATTCACTTTCTGAAATATTTTGATTTCAAAATTTTCTCTCTTCCTCCTCAAGATGGCAAGTAATCTGATATAAATTATACATGGTACACCATATTTCTGAAGATGAGGGAGGAGAGCATATCAGAAAAGAAGGTATGGCCAACAGCATCAATACTGCAGAGAGGTAAAGGAGAATGAGGCCTAGAAAAAAGGCCATTGTATTGAGAAATCATTGATAACCTTTGACAGCAGATTCAGGAGTATGGAGCGGGAAGAAGGTACATTGTAGAGGTTAAGAGAGAGTAGGTGGTAAGGAAGCAGAAGCCATTAGAATAGATAAGGATTTTTTTGGGGGGAGGTGTTGATTAGGGGAATTCCCTGATGATTTTGATAAGCTCCACAATCAACTTGATGAGGTAACTAGGTATGAGTGTTGCAAGGGTTTTGGAAAACTCTCCTCTATGGAGAGTGTGGGCATACCCACTGCCCCTTGTTGAGAGGACACTGAAAACTGCTGATTGATTTTCCACAGTTGGGGCTGCCCCTAAGATGATTGCTGTCTTGGTCACCAGAAGATAGATTCTATGCTGGCCTGTGAATGAGAGCAGCAGGGTAGTATCAGGCCTTTTGCTTTTCTTTCAGAGTACAATGGGGTATGCGTGAGGGGGAAGAGGATTTCCTTTCCCCCCTCATCCTCTGGGAGCAGTTAGTGTCCCTGCATCTTGAGGCAGAAGGAAATGATAGTGACAGACATGTGTTTATAGGACCTGAAAGCCTATTTTCCAAGCCCAAGAGATGGCAACAATTGAGGCAATGATAGATGAGTATCTGTGGAATGACAAAGCAAAAGTAGAATTGTTGCAGGCCCAGGTGGTTTAAGAGGGAAGTTCACTGGCAGTGTTCCTGTAAAGAAGGAGGAAGTTTCAATTTCTGAGGCAGCATGTTCCCAGAAGCTAACCTAGCCAGAGATAAAATTTCTTGAGCAGTGTCAGCCTTGAATTTTGCCTTATGGGGAACTACAAGTTTGAGAGTTTGGGGTCCAGAAAGAAGTACAACTTCTCCCCCTGACAGCAGCCTCTCTGGGTACCACCCGTCTTGAAAAAGGAGAGAATTGCCCATGTAGCTCCTACAGCCAGAGAAGTAGTCAAGTCATATCATGGGTTAAAGTTGGGTGTGAGAAAAGACAGAGATCTGGACCATGACACCTTATGCCAGTATAGTGAGTCATTCAGAATGCAGTTCTGATTCGACAAGGGCTTGCCCGTATAGTAGTTCCAGGATAGACTGGCTTTGGGAGGAAGGGGACGGTTTCCAAACTATAGGGTGACAATGTAAGTCCTCCAGGGGATGGTAAAGGACTTTCTGAGAGATCTATGGATTCACTGGAATGGCAAAACTGAGTTTACTTCCTTTGGAGGGGAGCTTTGGGGCCATTTGAATACTTGAAGTATTTTCTGTGTCTAATTGTGGGCTCCTCTGAGATTTTTGTATCTTCTGCATTTAGGATGTTTCAGGCAGCTAGGTAACACAGTATCTTAAAGTTTTCAAAGTTGTCATGTTTTTGTAGTTACTACATAAATTCTACTCATTTCACTCTGCATTTGTTCATATGAATCTTGGTTTTCTCTGAACCCATTGCTATCTTCATTTCTTACAGCTCAATAATACTCCATTATATTCATATATCATACTTTGTTAAATTGTTCCTCAGTTGAAGGGCACATAGTTTCCAAATCATTGCTGCAACAAAAAGTGCTGCTATAAATGTTTTTGTACTACTGGGTCCTTCACATTCTTTGACTTAGAAGCCCGGTAGAACATTCATTTTGTTCATGTGTAAGATTTTGCAGGAATTATTTTATTCTTTGATTTCAAAGTACCTCAGATATAGAAGATGCTTAAAAAATGCTTGTTGATTGATTGAGATAAATGAGGTAAGAAGTTGACCTAAACCTAATTCCTGACAAATTGCTTTTCAATTTTCCCAGTTCTTGTTGAGTCAAGGAATTCTTACACTAATAGTTTCTGTTCATTAATTTAATGAAACACTAGGCTACTCTGTTGGGTTGCTGCTAAATCTTGCTTATTTAGCCTACTCCACTGATCAATTCCTCTATTTTTTAATTAATACCAAATACTTTTGATGATATCCATTTTATAACATAGTTCAAGATCTGATGAAGCTACGTCACCTTCATCTGTACTTTTAAAAATTATTTCCCTTAAGGCCCTTGAGCTTCTGTGTCTTGAGATGGATTTTGTAATGATTTTGTGTAGTTCTAAAATAGTTTGGTAGTTTGATTTCCTTGGCAATATTGCAGTCTTCGTGTGTCATTCTGGTTCTGAACATTTTTCTCTACATTAGTTCATACAAGTCTAAGTGATACAGTATATAAAGCTTGGAGTAAGGAAGACCAGAATTCCAATTCTGCCTGAAACACTTACTAGCTTTGTGATGCTGCACAAGTAATTTAACTTATCTTAGCCTCAATTTCCTCATCTGTAAAATGGGGATAAGAATCACATACTTATTCACACAGCTAGGTAGCACAGTGCATGGAGGGCTAGACCTAGAGTCAGCAAGACCTGAGTTCAGATTTGACCTCATACTCTTACTAGCTGTATGGACCTGGGCAAGGCATTAACCTCTGTCTACATCAGTTTCCTCATAGTTAATAAGGGGATGATAACACCTACCTCCCAGAGCTGTTGTGAGGAACAAATGAGTTATTATAGATAAAGAACTTTGCAAACCTTAACATACTATATAAATGCTATCTATTGGTACTATTATAACAGAGCTGGGCCAGAAAAAGAGTCCAGTTTCCTGATTCCTCAATGATACGTATATACTTCCATATGACAATTTTAAGCATTAATTCTATGACCACCTCCCCACCAGTCTTTGTTTTTGTCCTCCTGTTCCCTTATGTCATTCTTTCTAATAATGAAGGCTTCGGTCAACAGGTTCTAGGTTTTACCTTATTAGGAGCTAAGCAAGCTCCTCTGGAAAGCATGAGGGTTGCACAGGTCACAGAAGTAAAGAGGGAAATGGCAATGACTTTAAACCAGAAATAGATTTTGCAGTACCAAGGCCAAACCTAAATTCCTGGGTGCAGCCCAGCCTGGGCAGTGATGCTGTGTAAAAATATGTAGAAGAGACCATGTGGTCCTCCTGCCAAATTCCTGGATCAAAGCCACTTAGTGGCTGGCAACAGGAGCTGACATGCCTTAGACTGAGTATGTGCCGACTCGGCTTGGCAGCTGGAGCTGGGCCAACATGCAGCAATGAGGAATTCTCCCAGACAGCCATTTAGACAGGCTTCTCTTGGACCCAACTTAACAAAGTTGAATTAGTCAAGTAAAATGAAAAAATAAAAAAGTTGGAGGGACTTCTGAGGTCTGTTCCAGAGAAAGCCCCAGGAGGCCTGTCTCTAGTGAGTTTACACTGTAAAACTTCTCCAGGCTGGCAAATAAGCACAGGGGAGAGGTTGGCAAGTTGATGACTCCAGTATCTCACATGGGCTCCATGGCTCTCTAAAAGGCTTTTTGGGGACTACAAGCATGTTATCACCTGTCAGATCATGTAGCTAAATAGCTAAAGTTTAAATCTGAAGAGAGGCAGTCTCTGAAAGGCTTTTTCAAATCTACAAACACTGTTGCATCTGTAGATTGGTCCAAGCTCAGAACTTACACAAAAGCTTATCTACAAATCAGAGTACTTCTTTCTGATCCTACATTTCCCTTTTTATATCCTAGAATTATTTCTGGTCTTGATTCAACTTTTAAGAGTACCAAGAGGAAGCAAAGATAGAAATCAACCAAGGGTTATACCTCATCTGCCCAACAGTAATGCATTAAAAGTGTCTAGGGCTCTTGTCCAAATCTGTCCAAACCAGGGTAGTCACTTAAAAGGGAGCATATTGCACAGAACATAGGCAGTACTGGACGCTCATGCACTCATGCTTCTGCAGTTTGATATTAACCTGAGAGAGCTCCTGTTCTATCTGTTGGTCATGCCAGAATTCAGCCCATATACGCAGCACTGTTTTTCCCTAGGAAGAATTTACAGAGAAGGTTTAGCAAATATAACCCTCCAAAACAGGAACATACTCTCTGCTCTCACCTTGGTGTCTGGGAAAGTGGGCTCAAATTTAAAGTGGTTGAATTATGAAACATTCCCCCCACCAAATTCACTTTTGGGTGTGGCATAGCTAATGAACCAGAAAATCTCACCTCCTGGGTAAATTCACTGCTGGGCTGGGTCAAGTAGGTCATTCCTCAGGGGCAGATCCTTACTTGGCATGGCTACTTGCTGCACCTACCAGCTTTGGTGATGTAGGGCATCTTTGTTGCCTTTTCTAACCTTTCAAAGCTCACAAAGTTATAATCTGGTCCATTTTGACTTTGTTACTTTTTCATCTGATCAGGAAAGAATGAAACAGAGACAAGAAGACATGGAAGTATTTATGGTCACATGCCAGGCAGGTAGGGAAATAAAAAGGCTATGGAAGGTAGCAGGGTACTGACACTTCTATTCCTGCTAACCTCTCCTACAATAGGAATCTTATAGCATTTCTTGCCTTGCTTGCCACCCAGGAAGAATTAAGAGACTTCCTCTGTTTGAGCCTTTTGTGTTCACATTCAATTCTAGCTCAGCATCCAATTAAAAGTCTTTTTATCAATGTGAAATAAGCCAACAAGAGATAACCTGAGAATACCTTATATGCGCTCAAGATAAAGAAGGAAAGGGACCCTCCATCACATATTTCTGTAAGTAAGATTACCAAACTCTATGTGAATATTGTATATGCTCTAAGAACTGAGCCCTTATTGGCCAATCCTCCCCATAAATATATTTCTATATGTATATTTATTGATCTCTCAATCTATCTATCATAATATCTATATGTAGATATTTATCTCCTCTCCCTTTAAGCCCTACTTTTTGATTTTGTATCCAAAGTTGAAGTTAGGTTTGCTTGTGACTTCTCTCCCCAACTCTATATTCTCTCTAAAGTACTCCTATTCTATCTTATCTTTAAATTACTCTCTTCCTGACCCCTCTTGTCTTCATATTTAACATGTTTCTCCACCTACTCTGTGAGTTTATCTCTATTTTGTCCAGTCAGATAAGAGCAAGGCTCTTGAGAGTCTTACTTCTCTCCTCCCTCCTCTTTGTGTGCATATGCTTCTTTTCACACACCCCAATTATGAGAAAGAATAAGCTCTTCCCCCACATCCTTGTTTCACATGAACTCTTGTCTAGCCATGCCACCTCAATCCTGTACTTGTACAGTTAATTTTTTGAATCCAAATATAGGACTTTATGTTTATCCCTCTTACATTTCTTTCTTTTAGATTTTGCCCATTGTCCTAGCTTAGAACTCTTTAACTTTTAACCCTATTATCCAACCTGTTAGCTACCTCTCCCAGCTTTGTGCCACTCAAAAATTTGATAACTATGTTATCTATGGCTTCATCCAAGTCACTGAAAAAAATGTTGAGCAGAACAAGGCCAAGGACTGATCTTAAGGATACTTAAGTGTCTCTATGTTGCCATAATCCATTAATCACTATTCCTTGGTTCTGTTCATTTAGTCAAACCTACCTAATCCTATTTTTATCCAGGCCACTTCTCTTCATATTATGCACACAGATATGATTTTGTAAAAATGTCTTGCTAAAATCTAGGTATATTATGTTTATGGAATTCCCCTGTTCTACCAATCTAGTAACCCTGTCAAAAAGGAAATGAGGTTAGCCTAACATGACCTATTCTTTAGGAACCCATGATGATTCTTAGCAGCCACCACTTCCCTTTCTTAGTGTTTAAAAGACCACACCTTTAAAAATAAAGTCCTTAATTTTGCCAAGAAATAAAATTCAAGTTTATCAGCCTATATTTTGAAGAATGCAAATTCTTTCTCCTTTTGGGAATCAAGGAATTTGACCATTTCCAGTCTGGCAGCATGTCTTTTCTTCACTATAGTTTTAAAAAGATCACTAGCATGGCCTCAGCAATTCTACCTCCAAGTTATTTCAGTTCCCTGAAAGGTCAGTTCTTCTAGGTTCAATGACCTGGATCCATCCATTATGGGCAGTTGAGTAGTCCTGCCGTCCCTGTCATTTGTTAATATCATTCCATTCACTTTTAATAACACTCATATTCTTTCTTTGACCAACATCTTGCCCCAAATATAGCTAAAAAGACATTCTCTTTGTTTTCTTTATCATTTGCTAGACTCAGAGAAAAGAAACTAAAACTCTGTACAAGAAGTTGGCCAAGGAAGATGAGACATTCTCAAGATGGAAATCCAGAAAACATAAAGAATAACAATAATGTTCAGAAAGAAAAGGGGGAGTTGTCTAAAGAAATGAATTGTATACACTGGGAACTCATCAACCAATTTATATATATATACACACACAGAAAATAGGATAGGTATCAGGACAAAGGCAAAAGTAAAAATAGATAAGTGACAAAATGAGCTGATGCTATCAAAGAAAACTAAGAACAACAAAGGATATTTAATTCTTTGGAGAGACTGGAGAAAATATGAGGATCAAGGATGCATAGGGCTGTAACACTATGAGGATTGAGTAAAGATAAAGGATGATAGCAAGTAGGCAAATAAGCCTAACTTATTTGCTTCAGTTTTTTTGTCAAGGAGAATATTCTTTGGACTGGAAAGAACAAGATTTTAACAATGGCTAATAATAAATTAATACTCAAGATAAATAAGGAGTTGTAAAGAGAGCAACTATCAGGTCATTAGATCCCATTGAACTGCATTCTAGGTTGTCAAAAAACTGGCAGATGTAATTGCTGAGGTCTTTCCAGTGAAAGGTCTTTTAAAAATCATGGAGAGTGGAAAAAGTAAAGTTGGATTAGGAAAGAGTAAATGTCATCTCAAGTTTTTAAATGAAGAAGAGAAGAGATTCTGCATACTTTAGGTCAGTGAGCTTGACGTTGATTCTGTGCACAGTTATAGAAATGTTATTAAAAGAACAGTTAGTGAATATCTAAAGAAAGAAAAAAGAAGGAATTATCATAAAGAGTGAGCATGTCTTCATCAGCAACAAGTCATGTCAGACTAATATTTCCCTTTTTTATTTTGACAGTAACAGCAGGAGAACGTCACATACCTTATCTAGAAAGGGAGTTGTAGTTCAGTCATAAATGACCCCTTCATGACCCCATTTGGCATTTTCTTGATGAAGATACTGGAGTTGTTTGCCATTTCCTTCTCCAGCTCATTTTACAGATGAGGAACTGGGACAAATAGGGTTAAGTGACTTGCTTAGGGTCCCATAGGTAGTAAGTGTCTGAGACTGTATCTGAACTCCTGTCTTCCTGACTCCAGGCCAAGTGCACTATCCACTGAGCCACATAGATGCCCCTAGAAAGATAGTAGCATGTATTAAATGTAGAAAGGTAGGTTAGAGTCAGATTCTGCAGGACAAAGAAACATGTATTTTGTCTCAGAGGCAATAGGGAGTCACTACAGCTTCTGGAACAAGGGAGGGACATGGTCAGTGTTTTAGGAATATCAGTTGGGCAGCTGTGTGAAAGATAGGTTGGAGAGGAGATGACCTAGATGGAAGGAAACTTATTTGAAGGCTATTATAATAATCCAAGAGAAATTATTATGATGAAAGTCTCCTTTAGGGTAGAGGAAAGGAGTGGGCAGACACTAAAGATGTGAAGATAGTATGGACAAGACTTCACAATTAATTGGATATGGGGTGGGGAGGGGGAATGTTGTAGAAGTCAGTGTCAGTTTTGTAAATGTAGAAATTGAGGTCCAGGGAAGTTGAGTTGCCCAAAGTCACAGAAGTAGCAGATGTCAGAGGCAGGTCTGGAATCTAGGTCCTCTGACTCCCAAGGCAATTTCTGTACCATACTTCCTCTTGCATGGTATGACCCTTGACACAAAAAGGGGGATAGGAAGAAGGGAAAATGTTAGGGAAAAGAAAATGTCTTGTTTTGGATATATTAAGTTTGTGGTATGTATGGATCATCTAGTGGAAAATGGTCAACAGGCAGCTGAAAAAATTAGATAGTATTTTATTTTTTCCCCAGTTAAATGTCAAGAAAAATTTTGCATTCATTTTTTGCAAGATTTTGAGTTCCAATTTTTCTCCCTCCCTCCCCTCCCCTTTCTGAAAATGGTAAGCAGTTTGATATAGTTTATATATATGCTATCATGTAAAAATATTTCCATATTAGTCACAGTTGTGAAAAAAAACAGATCAAAAGGAAAAAAAAACACAAGAAAGAATAAAGTGAAAAATTATGGTTTGATCTGCATTCAGAGTCCATCAGATCTTAATCTGGATATAGATAGCATTTTCCTTCATGAGTCCTTTGTACTTGTCTTGGATCATTGTATTGTTGAGAAGAACTGAACCATTCATAGTTGATCATCACACAATGCTGCTGATACTGTGCACAATGTTTTCCTGGTTCTGCTCATTTTGCTTTCTTTGCATTAGTTTGTACAAGTCTTTCCAGGTTTTTCTGAAATCTGCCTGCTCATCATTTCTTATTGCAAAATAGTATTCCATTACGTTCATATACCACAACTTGTTCAGCCATTCCCTAATTGATGGGCATCCCCTCAATTGCCAATATTTTGCCATCACAAAAGGGCTGCTATAAATATTTTTGCACATGTAGGTAATTGGTGATTGTTGTTGTTAGATCGTAACTCAGAAGAAAAACTAGGACTGGGTTGTAAGATTGTAACTCAGGAGAAAAATTGGGGTTGGAAATACAGATCTGGGAGTTATCTGCATAAAGATGATGGTTGAACCCATGGAAGTTGATGACATCACTAAGAAAGGAGAAGAGGGACTAGGATTGGGACTTGGGGTATACCTACAATTAGAGGAAGGGCATGAGCTGACCCAACAAAGGAGCCTAAAAAAGGAATCACCAGACAGGTAAGAAGGAGAATCATGACAGAGTAGTGGCACAAAAATCCAGAGAGGAAAGAATATCCAGGAGAAGGGATGCTATGTGTCAAGTGCAACCATGCAAGCATGAGTTAAGGACACCCTCCCCCCCAACTCCCCAAGCCCATCCCCCAGTACCAGTTGGGACTGTTGTGAGCATGGAAGCAATGGGGCAAATCTGGGTCAGTAGGGTTAACTTTATCCTGAAATGGATTGATCTGGGACCTAGCTGTGGGGTCCTGTGAGCAAAAAAAATATGTATGTATACACACACACATATATAATGCATGTATATACATACATACATACATACATATATATGTAGTTTTTAAGACTTTGGTGGGGGCAGTTCCTGTAACCACAGGCAAAATCCTTGTCAATTACTGTTAACTTCCTTGCAAGTGGTTTTTAACTGCTATAGAATTATTATTATTATTATGACAACATTAACAATACGAGGTATTTATATAGTACTTTAAGGTTCATAAAGTACTTTACAAAGGCTATCTTATCGGGTCCTCACAACAACCCTGGGAGATAGGTGCTATTATTCTCCCCATTTTACAGATGAAGAAAGTTAGGCAGACAGAAGGAGTTTAAATGTCTTGCCCAGGGTCACTCATGTCTTAGGCAGAATTTGAACTCAGATTTTTCTTCCTGAATCTAATTCTAGTACTTCATCCACTGTTCCACTTAAACTGACTTTAATTCCTTAACCTCTTTAGGAACTGCTTTCACCAAGGGTATTTGAAGGTATTTTTATTAGGTGGATTGTTTGTTTGAATTTTTGGGTTCTGAGTGATCCACTGCTCCCAATACAGAATTTTGTTGTTGTTTAGCTGATCAGTTGTGTTTAACTCTTCCTGACACCATATCATGCCAATACTGTCTGTAGGGTTTTCTTGGCAAGGATACTAGAGTGCTTTTCCATTTTCTTCTTCAGAGGCAGAGGCTAAGTGAGTGACTTGCCCAGAGTCATGCAGCTAGTAAATATCTGAGGCTGGATTTTAATTCAGGTCTTCCTCACTCTGGGTTCAATGCTCTGTCCACTGACCTACCTAGCTGCCTCTACCTGGGATAAAAGAGTGGTCAAGAACTTGCAGAGAAGTCAAGAAGTATGAGGACTTAAAAAAAAGGCCACTGAATTTATCAAGGAAGATATCACTGATAACTCTGGAGAGAGCAGTTTCACCTGAGTAAGGAGATAAACCGGATTACAAGTACTTGAGAAAGGAGAAGAGAGGAAGTTAGTCATTAATGGTTTGATGTCAATTTGGAAGAAGGCAGATCGAAGATCTTACTAGCCTAGATCATAGATTTAGAGCTGGATTTTTAGACCTTTTTGGTCTTACAAAAAGGTCTTAAAAGGTCTAAAGACCAAAAAGGTCTAAAAAGAGGTCATCTAGCCCAAGCACCTCATTTTATAGAAAGGGAAACTAAGACCAAAAAGGTTAAGCAAATTACTTGAGGTCATACTGGTAATAACTAGAAGAGATGGGATTTACTTCCAGGCATTCTGAGTTGAGGGCTAAAACTTTCTGCTTTACCCCACTAGAGGTTCCTTAGGTTCTCTGCTTGGCCCTGTTCCATCAACTATTTTTATCAATTATTTGTATAGAAGCGTAGATGGCTTGGTCATACAATTTGCATATGACACATCTTGCAGATGATACCCAAATCGCTGGAAGACAGAAAATAGATACGAAAAGATCCTGACAGGCTAGAATACTGTGGATGAATATAATAAGATGAAATGGAACAGAAATAAATGTAAGTCTTATACTTGGATTTTAAAAAAGCAACTTTACAATTCTGAGATGGCTAGATAACAGCTGGGATTTTTAATGGGCTCTCAGCTCAACATAAGTTAGGCTGCCATGGGTGCCAATGGATAGAGTGCTGAGTATAGTGTCAGGGAGACTCAAGTTCATGAGTTCTAATCTGGCCTCAGTCATTTTACTAGCTGTGTGACCCTGGACAAATCACTTAACCCTGTTTACCTCAGTTTTCTCATGTATAAAATAAGATGGAGAAGGAAATTCCAGTTTCTTTGCCAAGAAAACTCCCAATAAGGTCATGAAAAGTTGGACACAACTGAAAAACAAATGAACAACATCTAACTCAGTATAAGATTGATATTGAACTCATTTTGAGTTAGATATAGTAGTCCCACAACCTAAAGTTGAATTGAGAGAGGCATAGTGTATAGGACTAGGGAGGTGATAGTTCCAGTATCCTAAGTACTGTGTTCAGCTTTGGCTGCCACATTTTATAAAGGATGTTGACTTGAGAGAATGTCAAGAGGATAAATATGATGTGGAAAGTCTGCAAGATGTCATTTGAGGACCAGATGAAGGAATTAGGTATAATTAGCATTGAAAAGAGAAGTCTTAGGAGAGACACAACATCTATCTTCAAGTATTCAAAGGATTGTCATGTGGAAGAGGAATTAGACTTGTTGCAAAGTGGCAAATTTAATCTTGATGTAAGGAAAAACCTAACACTGATACAAAAGTACAATTGACTGCTACATGAGGCATTTCATTTCTACTTTCTAGAGGACTTCAAGCAAAATAAATGTATGAATGGATAAATGGATTATTTATTATAAATAGATATTCATTAAAAAACTGCAGATGAGGAACTGAGGCAAACAGGCCTGGCACTCTATCTACTGTGCCACCTAGCTGCCCGATCTATGCTTATTTTAACTTTTGTTTCTTCTTCCATTTAGCGTTATACTCCCTATCATGTTTTCTTCTTTCAGTTTGTAGATTTCCCCATTTTAATGTATTATCTTAAAAAGTAATGTCATTTCTTTGTGCCTTTGTCTAATCTTCTTGTTCTCTTCTTCTCCTCCTCCTCCTCCTTCTCCTCCTTCTCCTTCTCCTTCTTTGGAGGGGGAAGGCAGGGCAATTTGGGGGTTAAGTGACTTGCCTATGGTCACATGGCTAGTAAGTGTTAAGCGTCTGAGGCTGGATTTGAACTCAGGTCCTCCTGACTCCAGAGCTAGTGCTCTATTCGCTGCGCCACCTAGCCGCCCCTAATCTATTTCTTTTCAATGCAAGAAGCCCTTCTATTTCTATATTCTAGCCATGGGTCACATTTAATCAAGTTTTAGTAATATCTACAAGGTATAATTTATTTCTCTCATTAAATTCTCTTATTCATGTCACGTCATATATTTTTACAGCTTATACTTTGTGCATAGCTATCAGAAGCCATGAACTTTATTGTTACCTACATTACTTGAACATAATGCCTGGCACATAGTAGGTAATTAATAAATGTTTGTGGACTGACTACCTCTCTTCTTGTGAACTGGGATTTTCTACTGAAACTTTTTTTCTGTACCCTCTCTGTGGGATCTGCTTTGTAGAGATACGTGGGTCATTTTCCTCCTCTCTTCCATTTTCAGTCAAAATTCTTCTAATTAGATCAACATATGTCCAAAAAATAGCATAGTAGATCTTGTTGCATGCACTCCATCCCTAGAAGCTAGGAGCCTACTGTATCCTTCCTATATTTTAAGCCATAGTCTATAGATCCAAATTCTATTATTAGACACCATTTTAAAAATCAGGCATTGTAGCCCAAATTCAATTTCTCTGTAGAAGCACTAACCTTCAAAAGGTATCATTTATGAAAGCATGTTTCTAAGGTCTTTAGGATCTTGCCCAAGACTTCAGTAATCTATGTTTGAGTAGAATAACTTTTTCCTATCAATCAATTATTTCCCTTCCCACCCCAAACCCTCACCTCAAGTGATTATTCTCCACTGGTCCAGGGGCTTATTTTCTCCACTCGAGCATTTTGTGAGATTGACCAAATCAACTTTGGTTGTTAGCTACCTATACTAGTCTCTAATGCTATACCAGATATGAACTATCTTTTTAGTAATTCTTAAAGTAGCCATGCCCTTGGATCATAATTCACTTAGAGTATATGGGAAAGTTCTGACTTCTAATTCTTCCTTAAGCCTAAGCCAGGTTATAGAATTTGAGATTTCAAAAGGAGTCTTAACTCAATAATTTTATAAATAAAGAAAATGAGGCCCAGGTAAGGGAAGTGAGTCAGTCATAGACCACAGTTCACCCAGGTCTCTTGATTCTTGAAACAACACTTTTTTTATAGTAGTTTAGTCTTAGGAAAGAGAGATCTTTTTCTCTTACAGGCAGTAACGAGCCTGTAGGTGCTCTCTAGAACTTGGGTGTTATGGCTGTTCTAGGTGGTGGATTCAAGATGTCAAAGAGAAGCCAGGAAGTTGCTGGTGGTCTCCCCAGTATCCCTCAGAAACAACATTAAGTTAAGCCTCTAAAGGACAGAATCCTCCCAAAGATGAAATGAGACAATTTTCCAGCTCAAAATAACTTAGAAGGACTTTAGGAAAGGTCTGCCTCATTTGGATCACAAGGGAGTGCAGCCTAGTGCAGGTGACATCTGGGAAAGCTAGAAGGAGGCTCTTAGCCACAGCACACATCAGTAACCAAGGCCCTGACTTCCTGGTTCAGCAGTCCAATGGCATAGCAGCCAACTGTGAGGCCTCCAGTCCTAGCACAGCAGGCAAACTGCCAGCACTGGAACTCAGAGCACAACAGGTGCAACTAGGCTGGTTCACCCTAGCACAGCAGGCAAGCTGCCAGCCCCAGAGGTCCTGATACAGAAAGTGCAAGAAGTGCAAGAAGCTTGGGGCAGTGCTCCCTGTACCCCAAGAGCAGAGCTCAACTTTTAAAAATGAGCAAAAAATAAAAAAGAGTCCTGACCATAGAAAACTACTATGATGACAGAGAAGATCAAAACACAAACTCAGAAGAAGACCACAATATCAAAATGCCTACATGCAAAGCGTCAGAGGAGAATATGAATTGATATCAAACCCAAAAAACCCTCTTGGAAGAGCACAAAAATGATTTTTAAAATTAGGTAAGAGAGGTAAAAGAAAAGTTTGGAAAAGAAATGAGGGTTATGCAAGAAAACTAGGCAAGTGGAAGCTAATGACTCCATGAAACATCAAGAATCAGTCACAAAATCAAAAGAATGAAAAATAGGAGAAAATATAAAACACCTTGTTGGAAAAACAATTGGAAAATAGATCCAGGAGAGATAATTTAAGAACTATTGGGCAATTATTGGAAAGCCATGATAAAAAAAAAGAGAATCTGGATGACATCTTTCAAGAAATTATTAAGGAAAACTGCCCTGATATCCTAGAACCGGAGGGGAAAATGCCATTGAAAGAATCCACTAATTGCCTCCTGAAAGAGATCATAAAATGAAAATACAAGGAATACTTCAGTCAAGTTCCAGAACTATCAAGTCAAGGAGAAAATACTGCAAGCAGCCAGAAAGAAATGATTCAAGTACCAAAGAGCCACAGTCAGTATCGCACAATACTTAGAAGCTTCTACATGAAAGGATTGGAAGGCTAGGAATGTGATATTCTAGAAGGCAACAGAGCTTGAATTACAACTAAGAATCAAATACTCAGCAAAACTGAGCATAACCTTTCAGGGGAAAAGATGGGTGTTTAATGGAATTGGGAACTTTCAAACTTTCCTGATGAAAAGACCAGAGCTGAAAATTTGAACTTCAAATACAAGACTCAAGAGGAGCACAAAAAACATAAATATAAAAGAAAAAGAAAAAAACCCATGGTATTCAATATGGTTAAACTGTTTACATACCTACATGGGGAAATGAAGTTTGTAACTCTTAAGAACTGTGTTTCTATTAAGACAGTATACCTAGACAGAGGGTGTAGATATAAGTTGATTTTGATGTGATGATAAAAGAAAATTAATAAAGGGGTGAGAAAAGGAAAAATAGGATAGAGGTAAATATACAGTTAGTGATCATAACTGTGAATGTGAATGGGATGAACTCTCCCATGAAATGAAAGTGAATAGCAAAGTGTACTAAAAATCAGAATCCTACAATATGTTGTTTACATGAAACACATTTGAAGCAGAGAAACACACACAAAGTAAAATTAAAAAGCTAGAACAGAATATATTATGCTCCAACTGAAGTTAAAAAAAGAAGCAGGGTAGCAATCCTGTTCTCAGGGAAAGCAAATACTAAATATATACACACCAAGTATTATGGTACCCAAATTCTTAGAGGAGGAGTTAAGTGAGTTACAGGAAGAAATAGAAAAATTATACTAGTGGGGGAACTCAACTTCCCTCGCTCAGAAGTAGATAAATCTAACCACAAAATAAACAAGAAAGAAGTTAAGGAGATGAATAAAATCTTTGAAAAGTTAGATATGATGGACCTCTGGAGAAAATACAGTGAGGATAGAAAGGAATATACCTCTTTCTCAATAGTATATGACACCTACACAAAAACAGACCAATGAGTATCAAATGCAGGAAGGCAGAAACATTAAATGCATCCTTTTCAGATCATGATGCAATAAAAATTACATGAAATACAGGGCCATGTAGAAAGATAGATTAAAAATTAATGAAAGACTAATCTTATCCTAAAGAATGAATGGGTCAAACAACAAATCATAGAAACAATCAATAATTTCATTAAAGAGCATGACAATAATGAGACAACATACCAAAATTTGTGGGATGCAACCAGAGCAGTATTTAGGGGAAATTTTATATCTCTAAATGCTTCTATGAATAAAATAGGGAAAGAGAAAATCAATGAAATGGGCATGCAGTTAAAAAACTAGAAAAAGAACAAATTTAAAAAATCCCCAATTAAATACCAAATTAGAAATTCTGAAAATCAAAAGAGAGATGAATAAAATTGAAAATAAGAAAACTATTGAACTAATTGATAAAACTAAGAGTTTTGGTTTTATGTAAAAACAATAAAACACACAAGCCGTTGTTTAATTTGATTTAAAAAAAGAAAGACGAAAACCAAATTACCAGTATCAAAAATGAAAAGGGTGAATTTAACACCAATGAAGAATAAATTAAAACAATAATTAAGAGTTATTTTGCCTATCTGTTGCGAATAAATTTGGCAATCTAAGTGAAATGAATGACTATTTATAAAAATATAAATTGCCCAGATTAACAGAAGAGAAAATAAAATATTTAAATAACCCCATTTTAGAAAAAAGAAGTTGAATAAGCCATCAATGAACTTCCTAAGAAAAAACCTCTAATGTCATATGGATTTACAAGTGAATTCTACCAAAT
Source organism: Gymnobelideus leadbeateri (assembly GCA_011680675.1). Classification (NCBI taxonomy): domain Eukaryota; kingdom Metazoa; phylum Chordata; class Mammalia; order Diprotodontia; family Petauridae; genus Gymnobelideus; species Gymnobelideus leadbeateri. The sequence continues at coordinate 58,093 of WOXC01009024.1, read as the reverse complement.
ATTTAAAGAACAATTAATTCCAATATTATATAAACTATTTGGAAAAATAAGTAAAGAAGGAGTTCTACCAAATTCCTTTAATGACACAAATACATTGCTGATATCTAAACCAGGAAGAACCAAAACAGAGAAAGAAAATTATAGACCAATTTTCCTAATGAATATTGATGCAAAAATTTTAAATAAAATATTAGCAAAGAGATTACAGCAATTTATTACAAAGGTAATATACTATGACCAGGTGGAATTTATACCAGGAGTACAGAACTGGTTCAATATTAGTAAAACTATTAGTATAATTGACCATATGAATAACAAAACTACCAGAAATCATATGAATATCTCAATAGATGCAGAAAAAACATTTGACAAAATACAGTACTCATTCCTGTTGAAAACACTAGAATATATAGGAATAAATGGAGTTTTCCTTAAAATGATAAATAGTATCTATCTAAAACCACAAGCAAGCATTATATGTAATGGGGATAAGATAGGAGCCTTCTCAGTAAGATCATGGGTATAACTAAGATGCTCATTATCACCATTGTTATTCAATATTATACTAGAAGTGCAAGCTTTAGCAATAAGACAAGGTAAAGAAATTGAAGGAATTTGACTAGGCAATGAAGAAACAAAGCTATCACTTTTTGCAGATGATATGATATACTTAAAGAATCCTAGAAAACCAACTAAAAAACTACTTGAAATACTTAACAACTTTAGCAAAGTTGCAGGATATAAGAACAAAGCTCAGCAAGAACAGATAGAAAGAGAAATTCCATTTAAAATAATTGTAGAGAATATGAAATATTTGGGAGTTTACTTGGCAAGACAAAAACCACAATTATAAAACACTTTTTACTCAGATAAAGCCATATCTAAACAATTAGAAAAATATCATTTGCTCATGAGTAGGCCAAGCTAATATAATAAAAAGACAATTCTACCTAAATTAATTTACTTATTCAGTGCCATACCAATCAAACTACCAAAAATTATTTCATAGAGTTAGGGAAAAAATAACAAAATTCATCTCAAAGAATAAAAGGTCAAGAATATCAAGGGAATTAATAAAAAAATGCAAAGGAAGGTGACCTAGCTGACCTAAAACTACATTATAAAGAAGCAATCATCAAAACTGGTACTGGCTAAGAAACAGAGTGGTGTATTGGTGGAATGGATTAGGTATATAAGACACAGTAGCAAATTATTATAGTAATTTGCTATTTGATAAACCCAGAGATTCTAGCTTCTGGGATAAGAACTTACTATTTGATGAAAACTGCTGGAAAAATTAGAAAAAATAGTATGGCATAAACTAGGTATAGACCAACATCTCACACTGTATACCAAGATAAGGTCAAAAAGGGCACATGATTTAGACATAAAAGATGATATCATAAACAAATACAGAGAGCAAAGAATAGTTTGCCTATCATATCTATGGTGAAGGGAAGAATTTATCATCAAACAAGAGGTAGAGAACATTATGAAATGCAAAATGGATAATTTTGATTACATTAAATTAAAAAGTTTTGTCCAGACAAAACCAATGCAACCAAGTTTAGAAAGAAAGCAGAAACACGGGAAACAATTTTTATAAGTGCTTCTGATAAAGGCCTCATTTGTAAAATGTAAAGAGAACTAAATCAAATTTATAAGAAAACAAGTCATCTCCTAATTGATAAGCGGTCAAAGTATATGAACAGGAAGTTTTCAGAAGAAGAAATAAAAGCTATCTATAATCATATAAAATGCTCTAAATCACTATTGATTAGAGAAATGCAAATTAAAGCAACCTTATGATACCACCTCACATCTCTCAGACTGGCTAATGTGGCAGATAAAGAAAATGATAAATGTTGGAGATGTGGGAAAATTGGGACACGAATGCATTGTTGGTGGAGTTGTGAACTGATCCAACAATTCTGGAGAGTAGTTTGGAACTATTACCAAAGAACAATCAAACTGTGCATACCCATACATATATACTGTGCATATCCAGCAATACCTCTAGTAGTTCTGTATACCAAAGAGATCATAAAAAAGGAGAAAAGACTTACATATACAAAAAATATTTAATACTATCTCTTTTGGTGATAGCAATGATGAGCAGGATGATTTCAGAAAAACCTGGAAAGACTAAATGAACTAATGCTAAGTGAAGTGAGCTAAGTGAACGAACTGTACATAGTAACACAACATTGTGCAATGATCAACAATGATTGACTTAAATCTCCTCATCAGTACAATAATCCAAGACAATTCCAAAAGACTCATGGTGGACAATACTATCCAAATCCAGAGAAAGGATTATGGAGTCTGAATGCCGATTGAAGCATACTATTTTCACTTTTCTTTTGTTTTTGTGGTTTTTCCCTTTTATTCTATTTCTTCCTTCAAAACTAATGACTAATGTGGAAATATGTTTATGTGATTGCACATGTATAACCTATATCAGATTGCTTGCCATCTTGGGGAAAAGGGACAGGAGAAAGGGGGGGGGGAAATTGACATTCAAAATCTTATAGAAATGGATGTTGAAAACTATCTTTGCATGTAATTGGAAAAAATAAAATGCTATTTACCAAAAGAAAAAAAAAAGAAAAAGAAAAAAGAATTTGGGTGTTACTCTGAGTCAGCTCACATTCAGCAAGTTTCTGATATACATCACCATCTTTCTTCTTTGTCTTTAGCAACTCAGCAGGAAATTACTAACATAACACCTTCCCCTGAATGCGGCAGGATGGAGAGACTGGTTTACCACAGAAACTCTCCAGCAGATGAAATGACCTGAGAAAGAACTTAATTGGATTGTTTGTTTTCCACTATAAAGAATTCTCTATTCCCTAAGGAAGTACTGTCATCCCAATGGTCAGGGAACAAGGGTTCTGCCTCATTTACTCTCAAACCTTAGGCCTTGGAGCAAAGTGTTGTCTCCACTGGTGAAGAGGAGGCAAACTACACTGTATTCTGCCCAGGTCAGATCTTATCTAATGTATTGTGCTCAGTTAAGGGTACCACATTTTAGAAAGTACATTGGTATGCTATAAGACATCCAGAGGAGGGCAACAAGGATTAAGAAGGGTCATAAGATAATGTGATATGAGAAATGGCGAAAGGAACCCACAATATTACTGGCCTTAGTTTCCTCAAACATAAAAAGGCTAGCTGCTAGCTCTATATTTATGATCCAGTGAAGTAGGTAGGGAAAAAGACTTCCTGGAGGGATATGAGAGCTGCCTTTAGTATTTGAAAGGCTTCCTATTGGAAGGAGGATTAAACTTGTTTTACTCATTTCCAGAAGGCAGAACCTAGAAGCAAAAGCAATGGGTGGAAGTAGAAAAGAAGCAAATTTAGGCTTAAGGTCAAGAAAAAAACTTCCTAACACTTGGAGCTCAAAAGTGAAATGAGCTGGACTCCTGGCTCCAATTTTTGCTCTCTGTAGTTATCCTCACCTGGAAATACCTCTGCCCTGAGGACCACTCCCCTCCTAGTACGGTACTCTTCCCCAGTCAGCATTTCACCAGATGCCCAGGTCACGTTCATTTCACTCTTGGCTTCACTCCTAACTTCTCCATATCTTAAGTCAAGACAACCAACAAAACAGCAAATCAAGCCCTGATTTGTAGCATTTACTGCCTTCTGAGGTTTAAATGCTCATATAGGATATTTAAGAAGCAAGCCTCAAAGAGCTGGCTTCGGCAACACTCTTGCTTATGTTTATTATTTCAGAGTATCAGAGACCTACAGCAGGAAGGGACTTTAGATGCCATGTAGTTCACCTCCCTCAATTTATAGATGAAGAAAATGAGGCCCAGTGAGGTTAAATGACTTAAAGTCACAAAGTAGTAAATGTCAGAGGCAGAATTTGAATGTAGGTCCTTAGATTATGGAGCATATATTTATACATACATACATGTGTATACCAACCTTGCATTGACAGGATGAGGATGGATTATATTTGGTCCCACATGAATGATTACTGGATTGTACTATGCCAAGGGAAGTGACTTTAATATGGTGGAGAGCTTGAAAAGAAATTCTTGGCTACAGTCTGTCTTTTGTATTCCCCCACCAAATACATACATATACATATATATATATGGCAGGGGGAAGGCAGGGCGATTGGGGTTAAGTGACTTGCCCAAGGTCACACAACAAGGAAGTGTTCAGTATCTGAGGCTGGATTTGAACTCAGGTCCTTCTGACTCCAGGGCCAGTGCTCTATTCATTGTCCCACCTAGCCACCCCAAGAAAAATATTTTTTTAAAAAAAGAACAATCAGAGAGGTTTCTGGGAAGATGGTGGAGTAGGCCAGAAAATTCCAACCTCTCAATATTTTCCCCAACGTTAAAATAACACCTGAGGGTGAATAAAGTGAAAGAGATAAATAAGAATGAGGCAAAACTGAGGTCTTCCTACGACAATTTGAGAAGATCTGAAGAAAAATCCCAGGATGAGGTTTGGTCCCTGTGAAGAGTAAACACCTCCAGGATAGGTTCTATTTTAACAACAAGCGACAAGTCCTGGGGTTTGTTGGTTTGAGAGGCTACCTCAGCCCCAGCCACAGGAACTTTTACCCCTGGGATAGTGAGGGGAGTTGGGTGTTTGAGTCCAGGAAGATTGAGGGAACCTCTGTTGATAAGGAATGCCAGACTCAGCTGTGTGGGGGTGGGGGGAGCTGGGTGAGAAGGAACTAGCACACAACCCATGAGTGCAGTAGGAGTGAGGCAGAAAGCCCCTGGCTTCAGGCAGTTAGAGGAGGTTGGAGATTTGGCTTTAGTTCTAGGCTAGAGGGGAGAAGTGAAGATCTGGGGTAAGAAGGACCATTTCCAATACCCCGGGACTAGAGGTAATCACAAAAATTAAGCTATTACCACAAAAAATGCATAGGCAAAGGAGAAAGCTATTATGGGAATAGAGATGACCAGGTTCATCTTCAGAGGAGAATACTGAAATAAAGAAACCCCCAAGAGTAATGTCAAATGGTCACCTGCCCAAAAAGAATTCATAGAAGATCTTAAAAAAGACTTTAAAAATCAAATGACAGAGATGAAGGAAAAACTAAAAACTAAAAAAAAAGAATAATCCAAGAAAAACAAGGCATAGGGAGGGGGGAGAAGACAAGGGAGGGATCTTGAGAGAGGAGAATAAGGGAATAGGTAAAAAGGGGAGTATAGAAGGATCTTTAGATTTATGGGAATGGGATAATGGGGTGGGACATTTGGAGTGGGGTAGACAAGTCATAGGAGGGCAAGGTAGTGGGTAGGAGTAAAATAGAGGAGGCAGGAGGGTTAGGAAACAAGAGATACACACAAACATAAAAACGAAGATCAGGAGTAGAATATGTTTGGGAAAGTGTATGTCTATATATGTATGTATAAACGTATATGTGTATATATATTTATAGCTATAGAGAAACTTATCTAAACTTTATTGTAGCTTTCTGGGGAGTTGAAGGGATGGAAAAAAGAGCAAAGCAAAAAAGTGCACAGCAGAGAACAAAAGAAAACTCATAAGGAAGCAAAGAAAAGATGGTCAATTCTCAACATAACGTGTATTATTTATCATACAGGCTTTCTGGAAATGAAAATTTATTGTTACATATTTTGAATCCACTCATGTTTTTCTATGCACACAATATGCTTTTTTTTCTTTCTAACTTTGTATTTAAGGTCCAACATTTAAGTTTATGATGTTTTTGTTTCTTTTTTCTATTCTGCATTTGTATTCTGGTGTTTGAGTCTAAAATAATTTTTTTTTAAAAAGAACAATCCACAAATATTTTCTCTTCCTATTTGTGTTTCTTTTAGGATCTATGAATCTGACTTTTGTAGCTAATAGAAGAAACATAGGGCATACATGCACACCTGAAAAATAGCCTCAGAGAAATGAAGTATGGCAAAGGAGCCCGACAGAAAAGTTTGGTTGCTCAGGAAGCCAAATTGCAACCAGTAGAGTTAGACAGTGCTGGAAGAAGTGGTAACTTGTAGAAAGCAGATGTGGCCAGGGGCTAATAGAATATTCAGGCTGTATTGAGTCCAACCCCATTATTTTACAGAGGAGAAAACTGAGGTGCAGAGAAATTAAGTGATTTGTCCAGGTTCACATGGCCAGCCAGTAAATGGTCATAAGAAATGGTTGTGGTGTAACACAATCTTAAGATTTAGAGTTGGAATGGATGTTAATGACCATTGGTACCCCAATCTGCTCATTTTGTAGCTAAAGAAACTGAAGTTCAGAGCAGTTAAATGACTTAATAATTATAATAGCTAACATTTATATAGAAATTACTACATGCCAGACACTATGCTAAGCATTTACAATTATTGCAATTCTTAAGATCATAGATTTAATGCTAGTAAGGACCTTAGAGGCCATTGAATCCAACTCTCACATTTTACAGATGAGAAAACTGAGGCAAGGAAAAGTTAAGTGACTTGCCCAAGTCACCATCTATTAAGTGTCTTAGGTAGGATTTGAACTCACATCTTCCTGACTCCAAGTCCAGTGCCCTGTTCATTATACCACATTGCCTCTTGCTCTCTTCTCCTTCTTGGAGAGGGGAGGAGATAAGGGAGAAAAATCTATTCAGTTCCCTAGCCAGCCAAAACAGTTGAGATTACAAATGAACTACTTTATTGATTTCTGTTGCTTCTGCCTTTTGCCGAGGCTAGTACTACAGAGGGTGGTTACTATCTCATATTCAATAGTTCATATGAACTAGTGAGCTTACCTTTAATAGCCAGCTAGTAAGCTGGTGGGCCCAATGTAGTGGCAACCACACTGGCATACCCAAGATGGTTGTTAGCACAGATTCTTAGATCTGCTTTACTAGGAAAGATAGCTGTTTGAGGGGTCAACAATCTTTTTAATTACATTCATTAGTTCAGGGGGAAAATCAGCACCCTGAACTTCAGAGAAAATCCGAACAAAGAAAATACAGAGAAATAAAGACCAACAGACAGGGCTTCTAACTGTCTGAGAAATTAGCACATATCAACAGATAGATCCAATTGTCTGACCAAGACAATACATACATAGTTACCAGAGAGAGAAGCATCAACATCTGGGTTTTTCAAAGCTGGGGTGGGGGGTGCTCCTTAACAGCTACCCAGAGTCTTATCTGGTCAAATCACAAGAACACTCTTCCAATGAGTGAGTGCCAAAGAGAAATGCTAACCTCAGAGTATATATATATATATATATATATATATATATATATATATATATATATATATATATATATATACTTCTTCAGGGTCAGAGGGCATCACAACCCTCTGCCTAATTACATAGTAGCAAAAGGTGTGGGTCTTCCTGAAAAAACAAGCCTCCCCTAATCAAGCTTCCCTTAATGGGCTCCTCATGAGGCCTATTAATGGGTAGGGAAGATCTTATATCCTATTAACATTACGCCCAATTAGCTTAAAGCAAAGGCATTTACTAAGATGGTGCTGTCAGTCAGTCAGTACAAGCATGTACTAAGTGTTTTATTATTTGTGAGGCACTATGCTAAGTGTTGGAATACAAAGAAAGGCAAGGTAATCCTTGCTGTCACAGATCTCACAGACTAATGGAGGGGATGGGATGAAAACAACTGCATAAAACAAGACATATACATGATCAATAAAGGCAGGCACCAGCACTGAGAGCAATCAGGAGCATTCTCAAATATCTTTTTTCCCATAAGCTTTGGGTGCATTCTCCCACAAATATATAGAGTGTCTATGAGAAGAGTGAATACAGAGTGCAACATAGGGAACACAAGCTCTTCCATCTAGTACTGCCGCACCCTCATGATCTTTCTCTTCTTGTGAGATACTCATGATGCTTCCTACTGGACTCAACTTCTGGAACATTATATGGGCTTTGTGCATCCTGTTTGTTTTTTGCTTTTTGGAGAGGGGAGGGCAGGGCAATTGGGCTTAAGTGATTTGCCCAAGGTCACACAGCTAGTAAGTGTTATGTGTCTGAGGCCAGATTTGAACTCAGGTCCTCCTGACTCCAGGGCCAGTGCTCTATTCACTGAACCACCTGGCCGCCCCAGGGCTCCATGTTTCTTGACTTGATCTTGACATGCATCTTGTTTCTTGACTCTTTATTGCCAAGGTTAGTTCTCTCTTGAATCCAGTCGCTCTCTTCTCTGCTGCCAGAAGTCATGCTCCATGAGGCTGCTTCCTATCTTTAATGCTGACTCTGTCTCTAAGTCTGTCTGAAGAATGTGGGTAGTTTGCTCTCTGCCTCAAATTACCTGACTCTCTGAACTGCTTGACTACTGCCAACTGCTGGCTGCAAGTGAATAGCTCTTATATAATAACAGACTTTCGTGATAAATGGGGTAGGAAAAAAAGAAAACCTTCTCCTCTTCTCCCTCCCCACCCTAAGAAATAAAAAGTACTTCTTTGTAAGTGGCTGGATTCTTTCTCTTCTGCTGACTCCAGTCTGAATTAACTATAGAGCTAATAAAGGACCCGGCCAATCTCCAGCCAGCTAATGTCAGTTGTCTCTTCTAATTCAATCAAGAAGCTTTTTCACACTTTGAGAAGGGATACAGGGCACAGATATGTCTTTACTATTAGTTTAACACCTCATTACCTGCCCCTTACTTTCTGTGATTACATCTTGAGCTGGAGAAGATAAATTCTCCCCTCTTTATATTTAGAAATTTATTTCCATTAGTATTAAAGAAAACAGATGACTACCTATACTGAATGGTGTGGTATATAAGATGGCAGGAGAGAGACCAGGAGATAGAAGGTTTTTGTCTTTAAACATATAGGAGATATTTACCTTTCAGCAAAAGCTGAAAGCCTACTAGAGAATATATACAAACCATTATTAACCCCTAAATCTAGTAAGAAAAGTGACTGAGGCTATACATATATATTAGAGTAGCATCGTTATTATACATGAAAACCTTGTTGGAAGCTAGTTGGTGCAATGTAGAGAATGCTGAGCCTAGATTCAGAATGACCTGAGCTCAAATCTGGCTTTAGACACATACTAGATGTGTGACCTTGGGCAAATCCCTTAATCTCACTCTGCCTCAGTTTCCTCAATTGTAAAATGGGGATAATAATGGCACCTACCTCTCAGAGTTGTTGTGAGGATCAAATGAGATAATATTTACAAAGCACATACACATACATGCCTGGTATAGAGTAGTTGCTTAATAAATGCTTCTTTCCTTCTTTCCTTTTATGTGCATGGGCAAACTTTAGGTGGGACCCAGTTCAAAATTATTTTATAAATGAGATCTTATCTATTAGGAGCTTTCCTTAGAGATGAGTGTTCAATTTCCTCTGTGTGCAAGAGTCCATTTATACATGTGGAACTATATAGCTATGCTACAAATTAAGACTCATGGCTTACGTTCCTTATATGCTCTGTCTGTATCAGGAGTTCTTAATCTTTGTCATGGACCCCTTTGGTAGTTCAGTGGAGCGATCGACACCTTCTCAGAAGAAAGTTTTAAATAGTTGAAGGAAAAGCTAAATTTCATTGAACAAATAGTGAAAATAAAGACATTTCTTCCCCACTCCCCTTACCCCATACAAGTTCATAGACCACTTGGAATCTTTTCACAAACATCTGAAGGGTCCATTGACGCTAGGTTAAGAACTTTTTTCTCAGGGATGTGCTGATAAATATTTAGCAACTGGCTCTGCAAAAACCACAAGAAACATTTTTAAGTTTAATCTGTATAATTTACATTTTCTCTATCACTTCCTCCATCACATCTAGACAAAAAAATAATAAATCGAATGCTGATTTATAACATTCGCCAATTTCACATGGAAAATTTAATAATCAACTTTAATGTACCTGGGTCTATACCAACTGACTCCAGCATACCCCTGTCCTGTATCTGTTTTACATGTAAAGAGCTCTGAATATACCTGTTACACAAAACACTTTCCTTGCAATAAGGATAGGATAGTGCCTAGACAAGGGATTTAATTGATATAGGGTACTTTCCTTTGAGAAAAATTCTTCTGCTAATGTCCATAGCATATTTTCTATAACTTACAGTTTTTAAGAGCTGCCTAGAACAATATGAGGTTATAGGATTTTCCAACAGTCTCACAAACAGTATGTGTCAGGGTCTACATGACTTGCCAGAGTTGGAAAGCCTGTATGAGTCCTAGGTAAAACTTTTTTCTTTTTTTTTATTACTGAAACTTAAATACACAATATGAAAAGAAAAAGAAACACATTATGAACTTAACTACTTAAACTTAAATACAAGATAAGAAAAGAAAAAAAGCTTATCATGTCATAACAGAATATGAGAGAGGATTCAAAATAAAGAATAACTTTCCATTTCAGGAAAGTCTATATGTAATAAATATTATGCATTGTGTTGAGAGCTGTCTACATTTTCTTTGCTTCCTTGTTAATTTTCTTTTGTTCTCTGCTGTGTACTTTTTACTCTGTTCTTTTTCCCCCTTCCTCCCTCCACCCTCCAGGTTACAATTAAGCACAGATATATAGATACATGTATATATACATATATATATATATATATATATATATATATATATATACACATACATACCTATATAGACATATACTTCCCCTAACAAATTCTACTTCGTATTTTTGTTTTTGTTTGTTCATAGTTCTTATTTCCTGTCCCTCATAACTCCTCTACTTTACTTCTACCCACTACCTTGCCCTCCTATTACTTAACCTACCCCCCCTCCAAGGATCCCTCCCTTACCCTCTCATTCTCATTAATCTAAACACCCTTATATACTCCCCCTTAACCTATCCCCTCACTCTCCCCTCTAGAGATCCTTCCCTTATCTTCTCCCCCTTCCCTATCTCCTTAGCATTTTATTTCGTTCTGAATTTAGAAAACTTTTACACTCTTCTAGATACATATGTATTGTTCCCTCTTGGACATCATTTTCAGTGAAAGTAGGTTTCCAGAACTAACAACCCTCCTTGCCCATCTAATTCCTCTGTGTCAGTTCTTCCTCTTGCACTTCATGTGTATGAAATAATTACTCTTTCTAGCTGTCCCTAAATGGTTTTACTTTTAAAAGTCGTGTCATACTCAGTCTACCCCAATATTTATTACAAACCACCCAATTACGAATAACAATCTTAGACACACTGTTTACATTTTACATACATAAAAGGTAAGCAGTCTGTCCTTATTGAGTCCCTTGTAATTAGTCTTTGGTATGTACCTTATATTTCTCTTGGCTCTTGCATGTCAAATGTTCTATTAAGTTCAGGTCTGTTTTTCTTTTAGATAAAGTCCTGAAAGTCTGACAGTCCATTAAATGTCTATTTTTTTTCATTCAGGATTATGCTTAACTTTGCTGGGTATATTTTTGGCCTGGACCCTAGTTCTTTTGCTCTGTGATACATAGTGTTCCAAGACCTGTGGTCTATTAGTGTCACTGCTGCTAGGTCTTGTGTGATTCTAACTGTGGCACCACCATATTCAAATTTTTTTCCTTGTTGCTCATAATATTTTATCTTTGAGCTGGTAGTTTTAAAATTTGACTATAATATTCCTGTGGGTTTTCCTCATAGGATCTTTTTCAGGTGGTGATTGGTGGATTTTTTTATTTCTACTTTCTCTTCTTGTTCTAATACTTAAGCACAATTTACTTTAATTTTTTCTTGTATTTTTGTATCAAGATTCATTTTTTGATCATAGATTTCAGGTAGTCTGTTTATTCTTATATTTTCTCTTCTTAATCTGTTCTCCAGATCAGCTGTTTTTCTTATGAGTTGTTTTACATTCTGTAAAGCCAAGCATGAGCAGCTTTCCAGAGGACTGCTGGTATGAACAGCTTCAAGGTTCTAATTACATAGTATAGCAAACTCTCTATGTATTCAATAACAAATCAGAGCAAAACATTCACAGAAAAGAAAGTATATTCATTCATAATGTTCACAACAACAGCTTAACACTAAAATGGCCACATAGTTTTCACCAGAGTGGCCATATAGTTTTAAGCAAAGCACATTCATTTAGTCACAAAGTCTTTAATTCAATCACAAAGTACAAAAGTCAAAGTTCTCCACCCATGGGGTGCAATTAAGTTACAATTTCATCAGTCACTACTCAGTACCCTCTTAAGGGGCAGTGGAAAGTACAAGGACCACCCACCCCTAGGTCACAAGTAAGTTACAATTTCATCAGTCACTACTCTGTATTAAATATCCAAGGAGAGATCTTTTCATCCTGACTCAAGGCAGGCAGCTTCTACTGGACTCCACCAAACTGTCACCTGGGTTCAAAGGCAGACAGCTCCCAGTTCCTTGTCTAGTTCTCTGTGCAGTTCCTGCTCTATATTGAAACTCACAGTGTCCAGTCCACCTTAAGTCCTTCACAGTCTCTATTCTTGGGAAGACAAAGCTTAACAAAGCCACAGACAAAGTACCAACCACAGTTATGCTTCCTCTGGCAGCTCTGGCTGGCTCTCAGAAGTCTTTGGCAGCACTGGCTGGACCTTGAAAGTCTTCAGCATCATAAGCTCTGTTCTCAAAATCAAAATCACTTTCTCCAGCCTGGCCCTCTCCTCCCCAGCCTCCACGCAGTTTCTCCAAGGAGTTCTTCCAACACAATTTCGAGTTTTGCCACCACAAGTTTGAGTTCTTCACAATTCTCAGTTCAGCCCTCAGTCCAGCAGTAACAGCCCAGGCTCCAGATGCTTGCTGAGAGAAATTCTCTCTGTCTCTCTCTGTCTCTGTCTGTCTGTCTCTGTCTCTGTCTCTCTCTATTCCCCCCCAACCCTCCCCAGTAGCAGCTGCTCTGCCTCCATGATATTAGCTCCTCCCTGTTCAGCCCCTTCCTGTTACGTCAGCAACAGGAGTTCATACCTTCTGTTTCTTCACAGAGACTTAAATTGAAAGTAAGTGCTAAATACCTGTTAGCTTGGCAATACAAAGGGATCTTCAAATTTCATTACTATTATACATTCTCTTCTATTTTTTTCATTTTATATATACATATATATATACATATACATATATATACATACATATATATATATATATATATATATTTCTTGATCTCTTACACCTTCCCTGGTTTCCCCTTCCCTAATTCTGATTTTCAAGGAGTCATTTTCTTCCAAAAGATTCTGTATCTCCTTTTCTAATTGAATGACTTTCTTTTCACACAATCTTGTTTTTCCTCAATTGTTCTTTTTTTTCCCTCAATCTCTCTCATTTGATTTTTAGTCTTTTTTTTTGCAGGGGGCAGGTGAGGCAATGAGGGTTAGGGTTACTGCTAGTAAGTGTCAAGTGTCCAGATAAAAGGCTGGGTTTGAACTCATGTCCTCCTGACTCCAGGGCTAGTGCTCTATTCACTACACCACCCAGCTTCCCCTTAAAGTCTTTTTTAAGTTCTTCCATGAATTATTTTTTAGCAGGTGACCATTTGACATTACTCTTTGGGGTAGAAGAGAATGTCTTTGTTTCAGTATCCTCCTCTGAAGATGAACCCGTCTTCTCTATTCCCACAGTAACTTTCTATTGTTGGATTCTTTCTCCTTTCCTTGTGCATTTAAAAAAAATTGTAGTAACTTAGTTTTTATAATCACCTCTAGTCCTGGGATATGGGAGATGGTGGCTCTGGTCTCAGATCTTCCTTCAGTTTTCTTCTCTGTCCTAGAACTGGAATTAAGACCTCTACCCTCCTATAAGTGCCCACAGCCAGCCACGTCTTTGCCTCTTGTCCTTGCTTCTGCATTCACTGGGTCTGTGTGCTGGTTCTTTCTTGTCCCAGCTGAGTCTCTGCAGCATAGCTGGGTCTGGCATTCCTTGTCAGCTGAGATTCCCTCGATATTCCTGGCTCAGAAGCCCAACATCCCTCACTGTCTCAGGGGTAAATGTACCTGTGGGTGGGGCCAAGGCAGCCTCCCAACCCAGGGCTTGCAGCTTGTTGTTTAAATGGACCTAGGATCTAGGCTGGAGGTGTTTACTCAGGGACCAAACCTCATCCTGGGACTTTTCTTCAGATCTTCTCTAATTGTTCCAGGAGGACCCCTATTCTGTCCCTACTCTTACTTAATTTTACCACTCAATATTCGTCCTGAGGTGCCATTTCATCTCTTTTGTGGGGAGAAATCTTGAGAGTTTGGAATTCTCTGACCTCCTCCATCATCTTCCCAGAATCCTCTTCTTAGGTAGAACCTAAACCCAGGTCTTCTGGATTTTAAGGCCAGCTCTTTCTCTAAATTAGGTCAGGGCTTCTTAAACTTTTTCTACTCACAACCCCTTTTTTGCCTAAGAACTTTTTGGTGACCCTGGGTATATAGGTTCATAAAATGGGCATACAAATCAAACATTTATTGATTTTAAAACATAAAGAAATTTATTTTAAAACAATTCTTTGGTATACATATAATTTTGCCATTTATTAAAGATAAAAGTAAATTTGCATACTAATGAGATAGATATGCTTATTTATTTTTACATAAAGAATTAAATCTTGGTGGAATATTTGACACTGCAGAATGTAGAGAATCTTTAACGTTTTTCGTAGTTGATGGATATTTTGATTTTATAATCATCAATGCTGAGATGCTATTCTCATAAATACATAGTACAAAATGGCAGAAATGTGTTTAGGCCCATTTCAAAACTTGTTGGAAATTTTGTCCTAATCCCAAATCAAAATTCATTTAACGATTTTGTCTGTATAGTAAAAACACTGTAATTCATAACATCCAATAGTCTCAAATCTGAGCTGAGGTGTGTCTGGCAGTGTTCAGTGGTATTGTGTGGTGTGATGGTATGTACAGCAAAGTGTGTGTTGTGTATTCAGAACCAAGGCTGCCTTGAAGTAGTTTGATGCAATACAGGCAAGCACTGTCAAAAACACCGTGGATTCATTACGCATTTGATTTTGAATTAATTTGTGCATTCATTGCGCTTTGGTCATTGTGCGTTCAGAAATGTGTTACTACTGTCAAATTTTTCATGACCCCTCCCCCCCATTCAGTTATACGACTTCAGTCCAAACCTATAGTTTAAGAAGCACTGCTTAGTTGATAACTGATTCTCTTTCCTTCCAATAACCTGGTGAAGTGAGGTGTACAATTTTTACAATCCTAATTTATCTGGGAAGGAAACTGAGGTAGGGAATTGTCCAGAATCCTATAGCTAGATGTCAGAACCTGAAACCAAGTTGCTTAATTCCCAGTCCAGTGCTCTTTATCTATGATATGTTTTGATGGATCCTGGATCTCATATGTATGTATTCCCTCTTGCTTCACACTGGTACAGATCTCAACACACCCATGCCCTTTTCTTCTTGATAACTCTTGCCCATGCCTTTTCCATGTGACAGAATAGAAAGATCTCTGGATCTGCATTCCCAAGACCTGGATTTCAATTTTGGCTTTGCTACCTTGCGACCTTGAGCAAGTTACTTTTGCTGTGGTCTCAGTTTCCTTACATAAAAAAAATGAGAAAAACAAGACCAGCTGACCCTCTAAGAACCTTCCAATTCAGAAACCTATGATCTACAAATCTCTCTAAGAGGATATCCTTTAGGGCTTTTTAATATTTTGTGGTAACCAAAGTAATGGATTCCTTTACGAAATTCTTCTGGGACTATAGGGGCTTTCTCCTTTCTTCACTTTTCAACAACTGAGTGGAATGGAGATATACTTATGTACCCTCATTCTTCCTAGGAGAGGGATTTATTTGTGGGAAGGAAAAGGGAACTCATTGGGTTTAGACCTCTGATTTGATTGGTGTAGGAAGCTAGGTGAGGAAGCTTTCTAAACTTTCAACATAGTTGTTCTGCAATTTACTAGTATTTTTAGAGTGCTCTGTGATTTAACTAGGGTCCCAAAGTCAATATATATGTTAAGGGAAGGACTTGAACCTAGGTCTTCCTGACCCTGGAGTTGACTTTCTCAACTTTACCTTCTCAGAGTTTGCTACAATAAAAGGGTTGCTGTTGTTGAGTTGTTTCAGTCATGTCAGATCTTCATAACTCCTTTTGGTGTTTTCTTGGCAGAGATACTAGAGTGGTTTGCCATTTCCGTCTCCAGCTCATTTTACAGATGAGGAACTGAGCCAAACAGGTTTAAGTGACTTACCCAGGGTCACACAACTAGGAAGGGTTTGAGGCCAGATTTGAACTGAGGTCTTTTTGACTCCAGACCCAGTGCTCTATCAACTGTGCCACCTCGCTCAACCTAGTAAATAGGTAAAGAGATAAATTTATATGTTGCATCTATTCCTAGCATAGACTTTCAATTATTATATATAAATATTTTCTTTAAGGTTTTCAAAGTAGAATAAGTACCCCAACTTTTCTTTTGGGGTTGAAGCCCCTTTGGTAGCACTTAGTATGTGGTCTGGTACTATGTGAGGGCTATTTTTGCCTCCAAAATACTTAGATGCACATAGATAAAATTTGGAACTGACATGCCACACAGCTTAGATTTTCATCAGTAGCGTGGGTTTCTCTAGTGTGATCTCTTTCATTCAAACTGTAAAAAACAGGGGAAATCTTGCTGCCTCTTTTCAAACCTACTGAATCAGCAGCTCTTGCCTACTATTTTTGAATAATTTCTATGCCATAAAATCTCATGAATTCAGGCTGATTTGGGGGAAGGCCATTTTGAATGAGGGAAAAATATAAACTAAGAAAAAACTTTAAAAGGAAAGCCAGTCTCTCAGTCAGTCAAAAAGCATTAATTAAGCACTAACTATGTGTCAGACACTGTGTTGGGTCCTTGGGATACAAAGAACATAGTTTTATCACTTCTAAGTTCATATAATAACATGGTGAACATTAACAAAGTCTTACTAATACTTTATCCAAGGGAAAAAGAGATTCCTTGGCTCTGCTTTAATGAACAGATAAGAATGATGTGTAATTAGGATGTCTGTCACATTGCAAGTGCTAAGTGAACAGTGCCAATGACATCAATTGTTTGATGTACACACACACTTCTAAAGTGTCTTAAAGACACTTTGTTCAAAAGTGGTTTAAAGGCAAGCCCTATTCTTGAATATAACCTATACTTTGTAGATGGATTAATAATAATCACTTACATTCCTATAGTGCATTAAAGCTAAAAGGCATTTTCATCACAATAACCCCATTAGATAGTATGCTACATTTTCCTTTTTTTATCGATGAAGAAAATAAGGTTTAGAGACATTATGTGACTTGTTCATAGTTACACTTCTAATAAGTGATAGAGTGGTGATTCAAACCCATGTCACATGGCTATACCAAATCTAATATATGCACCATGCTGCCTCTTAAGGTTTACATGAATACTTTCTTCCCAACAGCTCTACAAAGTTATCACTATCAAGAATCCTAATTTAATCAAGTCTGAGATTTCACCCTACTAAATCAATGTAAGAAGATTTTCTTGAGGACAGGCATATTTCTTTCCTCTGAGGGGCTCTCATTTCTTCAAATGGGACGGACATAAAATTGTGTCTTTTAAAAAACTTGTAAAGAACTATAAATCAAGGGGATGTCCATCAATTGGGGAATAGCAGAATAAGTTATGGTATATGATTGTGATGGAAATACTACTGTTCTATAAGAAATTATGAGCACATTGATTTTATGAAAACATGGAAAATGCATGAAATAATGAGTGAAATGAACAGTACTATGACAACATTGTATACAGTAGCTGTAACATTGTTTGAAGAGTAATTGTGAATAACTAAGCTCTTCTGAGATATATGAATATTCAAATAAACTACAAAGGACCTATGAAGGAAGATGCTATCTACCTCCAGAGGAAGAATTGATATATGGAACCATGTATTATATAGTTTTGTATATATATATCTGTGTCATATATTGGCCTTTTCTAGGTTGGGAGAGAGGAAGAGAAACAGCTTAGAACTCAAATGTTAACAAAATTAAAAAAAATAAAAACAAAATATAAAAAAGAAAATCCTGGCATAGACTCCTCCCACAAAAAGTTGCAATAGGGGCTATCTATCCCATGGATTGCACTCAAGAGTTTCCATTACTGTTTCCAGCTGACTACATGGGAGCTTTGGGACCGGCAATGGGAGGACTTGACAGTATTATATAAAATGAAAAGTCCTGCCCTATACTACATGGTAGGGGCAGGGGAATACTATGCTGCATCAATTAAAAGAAGAGACAGCTTCTGGGACAGCCTCTTTAACTTGCCTGGGTGGCAGGTAGTGTGTCTACCTAGATTATCTAGGAAAGAGTGTGGGAGAAATGTGTGGTGCTCTGACTCTCATCTTTTTTTGACTACTCCCTTTTTTTTGGAGGGGGAAGGTAGGGCAATTGGAGTTAAGTGACTTGTCCAAGGTCACACGGCTAGTTTTGTGTTAAGTGTCTGAGGCCAGATTTGAACTCAGGTTCTCCTGACTCCAGGGCCTGTGCTGTATTCACTGTATCACCTAGCTGCCCCTGGCTACTCTTGTATGGAACATGAATTCAAATAAGTGAGAAGACTGCCTTTTCTGTTTTGTGTTTGCTTCCCTGAGTTAAGTTTTTGAACATCGTTCTTGGGATGGATATGTCTAGGCTTGGAGGTAATCTGCTAAGCTCTAGAGGTCCAGAAGCCCTGTGTTCCAGAAAGTTGGAGTTGGCTGACTTCATGGGATACCTCTGCATTAGAGAGGATATTACCAACAAGAGCATTGGACCAAACCTAGACATTTTACCTGTGGACACATACTAATAGTTGTTTGGACAGTGCCAAGCCAATGTGAAATGTAAAATGCCTAACTAGCATATAAGAGATATATGTATATGTATATGTATATGTATATGTATATGTATATGTATATGTATATGTATATGTATATGTATATGTATATGTATATATATACACATATATAAAACATATGTATGTATGTGTGTGTATGTATGTATGTATTTATATAACTACTTTAAGTTCTGATGATGCTTAAGAAACAGTCTCCCAGCAGGCTATAATAGTTTTAAGCTATTACTATTAATGTATTCTCTCATTAGAGGCCAGGCTCCCCAGGACTGAATCTAGTCCAGATAACATTCCTGGGTACAAAATAGGGAGTGGCTACAATAATCCAGTACCTGTAGACCAGCAGAAGTTTCTGGAGGTTAGAGAAGGGAAATACCTTTCTCAGCAAGAAAATTGGCTTCTGGGTCATGTGACTGCTTCTGGGTCATTTGACTAACAAGATGGAGGGATAGACACTTTCTCTGGTCCTCAGGCCTTCTCAAACCTCTCCAAAATAGGACTTATGCACAATGGACAAAGACATTTCAGTTGTCTCCTCAATCTAAAACATCAAAAGCCTTAAAGTGGAAACAATCCAATGAAGTAGCCTCAGAAAAAGCAAATTCCCTAATGGCTAATGGCTCACTCAGCTCCCTCCTCCACTGACCATAATATTCTGGCAGGGCTACCCAAGCCTACCCAGGAGCTTGCAACAGAATTCTTCCCCCATCACACGAATGCATCATGGGAAGCTAAAAGATTTACTCTGCCAGGAATGGCAATACATTGTGCTTCAACAACACTTAGGCAGAGAATTTAGGGACAAAGGAAACCAAGTAATGGCATTAATGTGTATGTGGCATTCTATTGAGCCTAGAGGAAAAGGGATGGGCATCCAGATATTGCCAGTTTTATACCCCTAAAAGCTACTTTAGGCAGAGACTGACGCTGGGGAAATATGAATTCCCCAACATAAGAGGAGGCTGAAATGGTCTTGAGGTCTAGCCTCCTAGGGAAACTACCACCAGAGGGGAAAGAGCCAGAAAGTGAACTATAGGGAAATATAAAGAAGAAAGATTAAATTACCAAAGATCTCAGGAGGAAGAAAACTAGGTTAAAGACCTTGATTATCAGTATACAAACCAACAGGGAAGATATTAATAACAAAAGGGAATATGGCTTTTAGATTTAGAAGTGAAATTAGAATTAGAAACAAATTTAGGGCTAGAAATGAATGGATGGATATTATATACAAAAGCGATACTTAAAGCATTCTTAAAAGGAAATTAGATCTGAATAGATTATTTGCTTTGCAAACACCTCAGACAATAGAAATACAATAAAAGTAAACAATAACAGAAACTTAGAAAGGCACACTTGATGAAATAAATTACCTTTAAAAAAGGTGAAAAAATAGAAAGAGCAAGACATTTATGGGGTTAGCAACAACAGTAGCAAAATAGTAATAGAGAAACTATAAAGAGATCTTTTTCTAAAAGAAGACTAGGGTGAAAGCAGAAATCAAATTGAAGAAGTGATGGTGGGTGAACAGAACTACAACATTGTGGTCTAAACCTCACAATAGCTGCCTACAGATAAATCAATGTTTTTTGTGGAACTCCATATTGCAGAAGTGGGAGGCACATAAAAGAGGAGGAGGCAGATGAACATAGAAGGGAATATGTGATGTACTCTTATCAGTTAAAGGTTAATAATGAAGGGAAAATAACTGTTTTTTCAGAAAGAAGAGTACTTGTAGGAAACTAGGTAAGGTGGTAAAAGAGAGGGATTGAAACAGGGAGGTAAAGGGGAAATCTTGTTTCAGTGGTGAGAGATGGTTCTAATGAATAATGCTGTAAATGAAGGGGAGAGATATATTCTATAGTGGGAGATGACAACCTTATAATAGATATAATCTGTAGGAATTCAGTGCTTAGAGAGACCATTCATTACCTCTGAGAATAGCTATGGGGAATTAGATCTACTGGGGAGAAAATGACACCCAAAAAAGTGGGTGGGCATGGGTCTAGAGAGGAGATTTCATGGTAAATGTGGAAAAATGATCACGGGGAGGGGAAAGGGTACTAAGAAACTGCATAATTGGGGCACAGGAGAGTTTCTGCTGTAGGGCAATACTGCTATCTTCTCTATCTTCTGAAGGAATTGGTATTTCCAATAGTGGGGCACAACAGAAAAAAATGGAAGCAAGATGTGCAAAGGAATTTTAAAAACTTTTTTAAAAAGGGGAAATCAAAATTGGTACCTTAAAACCTTTCATTCCCTAAAAATGTAAAATCTAAAGACGGAATACATAATTATAAGAGCTATGAATCAAAGAATAAAATTCTAGAATAGATAGAAAGGGAAGGGAAATAATGATGAGAACGAGGGAAAGAAATTCTTTACAGAAAGAGCTGTAGGAAATGAAATAAAAATAAGTTAAAAGGGAGGATAAGAAAGGGGATTTAAACTGATTCCTTAACTGGGAAGAAAAAAAAATAGATAACTAACTAAAAGGGGGAAAAAGGAATGAATGAGTTAAGCAAAATTCTAAAACTAGAGAAAGAGGTGACAGAGGAGATGGGGGTTGGGGTAAGAGATCTGAAGGTGAAGGAAAGAGAACCAGTAGGAATAAGGTTACATTAAAGTGATTAAATTAAATTTACTGAAGAGACCAAAGTACTGTCTTTATAGAGGAAGAGCAGAAAAAAAAATCCAAGTTAGAGAGAAGTGGAGGAAAATAAAAACTTAATGCATAACCTTATATGTGTATGAATTAAACCAATAAAATTAAAACGAATGTCAGATTGGAAAAAAACATCCCCAAATCCCACAATCTGTTGCTTACAAGAAACACATATAAAAATTGAAGACATATACAGAACAAAAATGTGGGGCTAGAACAAATGTATCAGGAGAATCCAAAAAGCAGTAGTAGAAATCATGCTATCAGACAAATAAAAGATGAATATTCACAACATAAAGAGAAATAAACAAGGAAACTACGTTGTCCTTTTTTTTCTTTTTGGAGAGGCGAAGACAGGGCAATTGGGGTTGTAACTTGCCCAAGGTCACACAACTATTAAGTGTTAAGTGTCTGAGACCAGATTTGAACTCAGATCCTCTTGACCCCAGGGCCGGTGCTCTATTCACTGCACCACCTAGCCACCCCGAAACTACATTGTTCCAGAATACTTATGCCCCAAGGAGGTCACTGATAAAAAGAAAATCCTCATATACACCTATACTTTTACAGGAGTACTTTTTGCGATAGCAAAGAACTAGAAACAAGGTAGATGGTCATTGATTAGGAAATGACTAAAAAAAATGTGGTATATAAATGTAATGGAATATTTCTATAATGGATACAGAGAAGCATGGAAGGATTTACGTGAACTGATGTAAAGTGAAGCTAGCAGAGCCAAGAAAGCAATATATATAATGATTACTGTGTAAAAGTAAAGAACAACCAGAAAACAATCAGAAGTGAAATGTTGCAAGATTATAAAGAGCAAGAGCTACTCCAAAGAAGAGATATGAGAAGACAAACCTTGCCTATCTTTTTTGCGGAGGAGATCTGCAGGTGGGTTACATTACACATATTTTCAGATTTCTTTTTTGACACTGATCAGTTTTGCTGATTTTTTCCTCTTTTCCTGTTTCATGTGAAAGTATTATTTGTTATATGGCTGCAGAGTGGTAAAAATACTGAAAAAAAAATTTAGTGATATAAAAAATATACAAAAGACATGATTAAAAATGACTTTTACAAAAGAAAATATATCCTCTTAAGTTGTTCTCTTGGCATCATTAGGAAATGATAGAAGAATCTGAGTACCTGAGTTGTCTATTCTTCCCCCTTCTGAAGGTGGTATTATCATACAATGAATGAGGCAAATAACCTTATAATAGCAGATCCCCGGGACTGGGAATCAGGTTCAAGACCTGGTTTTGACCCAAATTTACTTTTTACACAACAGTGCCACTGACCCGACATCAGCAAAGGATGATCCTTGAACTGCTGCTATTCCTGTGGTGATGGTGGATTATGAGTCAAATTTTCCCATTTCTGTTGCTCTGTTGACCAATAGCATTTATTTCCAAGAAGTCTGCAGAGTTTAGTGCTATTGTCTGTGACTGGAAAAAAGAGAATTTTTCTTTGACTAAGCTAAGTGGCCCTTAGAAGTCAGGGAAGTCATTCTCATTAGCACTGTAGTAAAACCACCGAAACACTAAAAGCTTTGTTCTGTTTAAATGCAATATATTTTTTCCTTCTAAAACAAGCATTGGCCCTTGAAAGAAGTAGATTTTTCTAACTCCAACCTATTCCGAAAGCATCTGTGTCAGAAATGATGGTTGCTAGGGGAACAATTGAATCAACAACTTAATTTACCCAAGATTCATCTAAATTATTGATTAAAAATGTTGAGGAGGGGAATAAGCTTGTACTGAATTAAACAATAAATGGAAGTCAGATGGAGGGAAGTTTTCTCTTTATTGGAAAAGGAAGTCATGGGGCAGGTAGAAATCTTTATTTCTTTTACTTTCTTGAAAAGGAAGCAATGGAGGGAACTTCTGGAATTTCCATTGTCCTATTTACACGTTACATTGTCCATTCGAATAGAAGTTCCTTAAAAGACAGGAACTTTTTTTTTTCTTTTTCTACTAGAGATAACTGAGTAAGAAGTGAGCAGACAGCATTCTTGTCATCAAGGACAGTTGGTGCAGACGCACAGGTGGGAGATGAAATGTCCTAGGGCTTGGGAGTGGGGAGGAAATGACAATTAGGCCAGTTAAAGAACTGCTTTAAACCTTTGCTGCCAAAAAAAAAAAGTTTCTGGTTGAATTTTAAAGCCCTGGAATCAATCAAATCCTGGGGCCTCAGAAGGAAAAGTTTGTAGATAATAATGTAGCAAACATAAGTTTATTACCAGAACCTCACTATTTCAAGAGAGGTCTTTCCTTGCATTGGGCACATCTGTGATTACAAAGAAGGCAGCCCTTATGGCCAGAGTTTTTAACTTTAAATAAACACACATTATTCTAATACTCTTGCTACCCTTTCTTGCAACATCCCTCTCATTATACCCCTTTCCCATTCTGCTTCCTTGGTGTCTCCCTTTAGTTTCTGTTAAGAAAACATTCCAAGTATAGAATTAATTAATCTCCTCATCTATAAAATGAGGAAATTAAAGTCTAGGTAGATTAAGTTACTTGTTCAAGGTCACACAGTTACTACATCTAAGAGTCATTGATAGAATAGGGATGACACAGCTTAATAATTAAAGGCATTGAACCAAGACCTTTCTTAATAAAAGCATTCATTTGAAATACAGGATGATGATGTAAAGTGAGCTCTATTTTTGATGGAAAATTATGTCAAGTGGAAAATTTATGGCTTTTATTAAGTGACACAGAATGAACAAATTAGAATAAAAAGACCAGTAGAGATGCTGATTATATAGATATCAATAATAATTGCACTAGTAAACTCTGGAAAGAATATAGAAAATGAGGGGGTAAAAAGTGGGCATGTAAACAAATAGGGCATTTGATATTACTTTGCTAAAGTTAAATTACATATTTTGTTAGATTGTAAAGGCTAGGAGTTTATGATTTTCTGTACAAAGTTTGCTTATGTTTGTCTGCTTCAAGGTTTGTGTTTTTAGAAGGTTGTTAATTATAAAAAATTATTTTAACATTTGTTAATTATTTTAATTTCTATCAGCATGAAAATTCATGATTTTTTACTGAATCCAAGATTTGGGTGATTAGTAACAATCATTGTTTTAACATTTTTATTGATATATTTTATTTTTGTATCACCTTAATTTCCCATTATGTCCTTCACCTCTCAAATTGCAAGAGCCACCCTTAAAATAAAGAATAAAAAATTAGAAAGAAAGAAAAAAGCAGTTTAGCAACACTGTCACCTCAAGCAAGCTATTGGTTATAAAATATCAGCAATTAATATTGCAAACAGTTTTGTTGCTTGTCCAGACTTATGATTTCATCAGCATGGGGAGCTCTAAGGTAAACTCATCTGTAATTGAGGCTTAGAGAGCTGTCTGAGGCACTGAGATGTTAACTGAATTACTCAGGGTCCCTGAGCTAACAGTATGCTAGAGACTATTCTTGACTCAAAGGGCAACACTTTATTCACTCTGCCATGAGGGTCCCCTAGGACTCTGGTCTGGGCCTTCTTCTCTTCTCTCTCTATACTTGGTGATTTCATCATTTTGTAATTTCTTCAACTCCTAAGGTTTACAATTATCAATGCAGATGACTCTCAAATCTGCTTGACCAGTCCTAACCTTTCTCCTAACCTCCAGTCTTGCTTCTATAGCTGCCTATTAGACAACTTGAATACATCTCAAAAACTGAACTCATTATATTTTCCCTTAAACCCTTCCCCTCTTCCTAACTTCTCTCTTACTCTTGAGGGTATCTCCATCCTCCCAGTCACCCAGGCTTGCATAGTTTCTATGTTATTTCCCCCATCTTTTATACATAGCTTGTATGTTGTCCCATCCATTAGACTGTCAACTCCTTGAGGGCAGGAACTGTTTTTTTGCTTTTCTTTTTATTTCCAGACCTTGGAATAGTGTTGGGCACTAAAATGGAGCTTAATAGATGCTAGTTGACTGATATGGTGCCTCTTGTACTAGTGATTTAAAGATTATATTTTTACCTATTGATGAGTCAACAAACCTTTATTGAACACCTATTGTGTGTCAGTTACTATGCTAGGCATTAGAGATACAAAGACAAAACATGTAACAATCTTTGCCCTCAAGAATCTTAAGGTTTGCAATATTTTTTTCCATACCACAACTCTGAGAAAATTCCTTGACATTAAGGCCTCAAACTATACAATGATATATATTATAAATAATATTAAATATGTAATATAGTAAAAATCTATAAACTACCTGGCTAACATGGGAATAGCTTGCCTCTAATTATAAACCAGATCTCTGAAAAATAAATAAAACTTTTTCAATGCCAAGCTAAACCTAAGTAATCATTTTCAGATGTGAGACTTTTTTTGAGGGGGGCGAGGGAATGGTTATCACTTTTAGAATTAAGCCTTTGATTTTATCTCCAAATAGTCTAAAATCATAGGTAGTAGATAGTAACACAGATCTGAAATAATACCTTGTCTGGGTTCTGAGGCTAGCTAGTAAGTAGTCAACTCCAGAATGGATAGAAACATCAACTAAATTATGTATTGCCTATGTTTTATTTTTTTTCTTATGGTTGACTGACCTGTATTACTTAAATTATCCCTTGGACTCTCTCAGATTATCATATCTAAAGAATACTTTATGCATGAACTTGTGGGAACTGTTACTGATGGAAAAAAATAAACTAAAACAGGCATGGTCAGTGTAAGCTTGCACTAGTGCAGAATGAAGGGAATAGAGTGGAACAAAGGGGTCATAGTACCTCTCTACTACCTTATGAAGATTATATTTATGAGGCATCAAGTAGAGCTTTATCCTTCTTTTTAGTTTGGTTGAAACTGGCAAAAAAACCCAACCCCACAACAAATTGAAAGATGAAAGGAGTTTAAAGTGGGAGTGGAGTGGGCAAACCAGAACACAGTTACCAAGATACAGGCCTAGTCCTGTCTCTACTACTAAGTGGTGGCTATGCCTTGGTTAAGTCACATCACCTCGATGGATCTCAGTTTCATGAAACGATTTAGAAAATGATGAGTATGAAAAAAAAAGAAAATGATGAGATTGGACTAGATGACCTTTAAATTCCATTGAGTTGCTAAAATTCTAGGAAAATTTTATTTTTTTAAGCTTTCTTCTTATAGGAAACTTCTCTGAAGCTGGAATCCTAACATTTGTACTTTAAATCAGCTTGATGTGCATTAAAACACACACACACTCACACACACACACACACACACACACACACACACACACACACACACACCTCTCACCCAGACTTCTCACTTGTTGGGCAAATACTTTTTAATGTTCTATGGGTGGCATTCCATACAGCTGACATACAGTGTTGTGTCTCTGTCCAACTTTCCAACAATATACACAATAGGAGCATATGTTAAGACAGGGTCTAGACCTTACCTACATTCTCTATGGATCTCTTCTTCCAACATGGTTTATTAGAGGCAATGTGAGGCAGAAGGAGTTCACTGGAATCCAGAAAAGCAAGCTTTTATGGGATAACTGGAAAATAATGAATGAACATTACAAATTGGAAAAATAAGCAACCTTTGTGACCAAGAAATTAATAAAATGGAATAATTTGAGAATGGAAAAAATAAATCTATTATTTTTTGACTCATTAAGTGCACATAGAATAATATATTCAATATGCTGTAGTAAAACTATACATTGATTGAAACTGTTCATTGAAGGGTAAGGGTGGGTTCCTCAAAAGCAAGAGCCTCAAGCAAGAGGCCCCGGCCTGCATCAGACCTTGAACAAAAGGAACGAGCAGCTCCTTCAAATGGCCAAAAGCTAGGTTGTGCAATAGCTTGTACACAATTAAAAGGAATTCATTAACACTGAATTAATTAGTTCTTATAATAACTCTGGTCACCACATTGTATAGAAATTAGAAGTAGATAAATGGGCCAACTGAAATGGTGCCAACTGGCTTAGCCATAACAGTATTTTACTGTAGAGAAGCATCAGATATAGGGGCTCTGTTCTTTATCCTAGCCCAGATGGCAAACTTTGTAGTTAGAAGGGAACTTAATAAACCTAGGATAATGAAACTACTCAAAGGAAAAATAATCCCCAAATCTGGGAATCATCTTCATCTTTCTGTAGGAAGTGAGAATCAACAATCTAGAACTCAAGATAGCTTGACTTCATTCTTAATATTAAAGATTAGATACTGACTTTGAACAGGTCTGGACCTAATTACAACCATAGAATGTCAGAGTTGGAAAAGAACCTTTGGGACTACCTAGTCCGACTTTCATGTTCTATAGAGGAGGAGTGATTTACTCAAAGTCTCAAATCAAGTTTCCAGCAGAAATAGAACTAGAAATTCGGTCCTCTTGACTTCTAGTCCTCATGTCTCTCCACTATACCATGATGCCTGGATGAGCTCAAGACACAGAATAAATGAAAAAGCATTTATTAAGTGGTCACTAAATGCTCGCATTTTGTTAAGCACTGGGGATACAAAGATTAAAAAAGAGACCAGTCCCTTCCCTCAAGGAGCTTAGAGAAAGACTACACAGGTAATGGAGAGGTGTGTTAGGCTCACTCAAGCACCAATCAACTGTGTCAAGCCCCAAGGCAGGAGCTCCAGGTTTAGGGTAGAAAAGTCAATACTTTTCTAGGGGCTGTAGCATAAAAGCAGGAAAACCTTGGCATGAAGACCCAGGTCTCTGGTTTGGGTGTGGAAAGTTCTAGTTCAGGTGGAGAGGGGCTGGTCAGAAGATGGTGAGATGGTGTGGGTGGATGACTGCTTAAATAGATGGGAAAAGTCGAGGTTGAGAATTATAATAAAAAAGCTGAATTTTGAAAAGAGTGTCCAAGCTGTTTCTAAAAATAAAAAAAAGCAGTAGCATATGTGGGTCATTTGACAGTGTCTAAGAGTCTTCTTGGCACCATTTCTTTTCACAGTTTCCTTTTCCTGTCCTCTCTTTTCATTTATTTTCTCCCAATTATAGCTTTGCTGTCCTGCAGGCATGCCCTGTATCCTTCAAAGAAACTTCCCAGTTTCTTGGGGGTGCGCTGGCTGGCAGCTCTACTGGCATGTACGTCTAACAAAGCTCGTCGTTTCCAGTTAAGTGTTAGCCTGCATCTTTATTAGTACATCCCTTTGGGGCTCCCTGGTTTTATAGCTGATTTTAGTCAGCTGTGCTGTGAAATCATTTCCAGCATGACAATCCGAATTTTTCCCAAGTTGCTCTTTTTAGAATAGAAACCATGCTGAAAGCTAGATGAGATTCCTACAGTGATTCTCCTGACCTACTCCAGAGCACTGGAAGCCAGATCATGGTCTGAATTCCAACCCACTACTTAATAAAATTTGAGCCTGGTCAACTGATTTCCCTTGTGTCTCAGTTTCCTCATATGTAAAATGATCATAATAATATTTGCAAGAACTATCTTGCAGGGGTTTTGTGAAGATCATAATTCAATAAAAATTAATTAAACACTTACTATATGCCAGGCACTAGGACACAATGACAGAAATGAAACATTTTCTTCCATATTTTAAGGACCTTACATTCTTCTGGGATTAAATGAGAGAATCTAAGCAAAAGTGCTTTGTAATTGAAAACTACTATGTCAATAAGTTATTAATATTATGGATCATTGTCATCAACTTTTTTTTCAAGGCAAATTGGGCACTAACAGATGATTTGGTGGAGTGGGGGCTATAATACATCATGAAGACTGTCTACTAAGCGTTGCAATCTGCATCAATGGAGGGAATATTCACTATGATGGAATAATGGATTTTTTTGAAATAGTATTCTTATCATTACTGTCACATACCTCCTAATTTAACATGTTTTCACTACAGAAAGCAAATCACCTGGGTTACATTGACTCTGATAGAGAGATGCCTTCACACTTAATAGCTGTTTGGCCAACAAAATCACTCTGAATTTGAAACACTTTGAGTTTCCACAGTCAATAAACATTTATTAAGGGGTGGCTAGGTGGCACAGTGAATAGAGCACCAGGCCTGGAGTCAGGAGGACCTGAGTTCAAATCCTGCCTCAGACACTTAATGCAAAACTAGCCATTTGACCTTGGGCAAGTCATAACCCCAAATGTCCTACCTTCCCCACTCCAAAAAGCAACAACAACAACAAACAACCCCCCAAAAAACATTTATTAAGCACCTGCTATATACTGCACATTGTGCTAGCCATCAAGGATATAAAGACAGAAATAAAAAGTTCTTGAATTCAAGAAGATTTCATCCTAACACGGGATATAAGATATAGACATATAGGTATGTATGAAATAAATATATACATGAAAAATATATGAAAATAAATGAAATAAGATAGCAAAACTTGCATTTACCACCTCATGGGACTGTTGTGAAGAAAAAAAATGCTTTGGGAATCTTAAAGTGCTTTACAAATGTTACTGATGATGTTCATTATTTTTGTTATTCACTTCAAGTCTCTCCTAAAATGCTATCTCCTATCTGAGGCTATTCTTTTATTTTTTTGTCTTTTTGGAAGGTGGAAGGCAGAGCAATTGGGGTTAAGTGACTTGCCCAAGGTCACACAGCTAATAAGTATTAAGTCTGAACTCAGGTTCTTCTGACTCCAGGGCCAGTGCTCTATTCACCGCATGACCTAGCTGCTCCAATCTGAGACTATTCTTAACCTCTCCACCCCCCGGCTTCTACTGCCTAACTCTAAAATTACTTTGTATTTACTTAATTTGTGGACATACTTTGCTTTCCACCAATTCCATATTTGCTTTCCACCAATAGAATGTAAACTCTTTGAGAGCAGAAATGGCTTTGTTTTCTTTTCTTTAGGATCTACGGTGCCTAGGATAAGTACTTGGTACACAGTAAACATTTGGTAAATTCCTGTTGTACTGAATTGATCTCATAGCAGGGTTTGGTGTGTGTGTGTGTGTGTGTGTGTGTGTGTGTGTGTGTGTGTGTGTATGTTGTGTGGAGTAGTATAAGAAAGAGAAACTAATTCATGCTTGAAATAATTTGCTAAATATTGTCAAGCAGCTTAGAACACTCAGGTAGACAGTAAAACCACAACAGCAGTGGCAGGAAAAGAGCCCACCACAAAAACCCACTGCTCCATCTGAAACTAAATTATTCTTTTAATCACAAATTGCCCAACAGTTCAAAAGTCCTGATTCATTTCCACTACATGTATGGGGAACTCAAGCAGCTAGGATATCTTTATGGGGCATCCCTCAGATCAAAATAAAACATCCAGGTTCTTTCTGAAGTAGTCCTAACAGGAGCAAGACTAATACTTCTTCTGATAGGGTGGAAAGAATTAAATGGCCAAATGTCTTCAGTCACCATCAGCATTTCTTAAGTGTCCCTCCTGGTGCAAAGCCTGACTATGTTTCCAACGTAGGCTGCTGTAATGTAGTGGAAAGAACAGTGGGTCTGATGTGATGTCACACAACCTTAGTTCAGGAGTGTGCTGGTAAATGTTTAACAACCAACTCTCTGGGAGAAAAAAACCCAGCAACCTATACCCATGACCCACTTTTAAACTTAGTCTGAATTACTGGCATTTTCTCCATCATTTTCTTAAGTCTAAAGAGTCAGCAAAACAACAACTCTTCTGTCCTTGTATCATTCTGTCCCATAGAATCTCTACTAAAGCTTTTGTCTCCACTCAAGTCTTTGATAGTCCCCCTCCCATGATTCTGTGCCTCTCCCCCTCATCTCAGGACCTTGAGCCTTATTGGATTGAAAAAAAACTTGAGACTAGCTACCTCTTGAATGAGAGATGATGCATTCAAGATGCAAAACACAGAAATTTTTGGCCATGGCCAATTCTGGAACTTGTTTTTTATTTACTATGCATATTTTTTATAAAGTTTTTTCTTTTCAATTGAGATGTGGGTGAAGGAGGTAGAAAGAAGAGAAAAGAAAATACTTGTTAATTGAAAAAAAGGGAAAAAAATTAAGACTATTTGACCTGAATTCCTTCTCCCTTTTCCTTCATCTCAAAAACCCTTTAAAATTTGCCTCAACTCTCTCCCTTTGTCTGAATGTCTGATAATAAAGGGGCCCTTCTTTTTTGCCAAAGCCAAATCTTCTTCATGGGGTGCTTGTCCCCTCCTGTCTACATAAGCAAATTGTAACATCAAGCATTCTCCATCTTTCTCTAATCTTCAACCTCTCCCTATTTATTGGTTATTTATCTACTTCTTTCAAATACGTCTGTCTCCATTTTTAAAATACTTTCACTAGACTCATCATCCCCTCAAGATAGCTTCCTGTACCTCTACTCCCTTTGTTATCTAAATTCCAAGAAAAATTGGTCAGGATTCACTGCCTCCACATCCTCTACTTTCTACTCCTCAATCCTTTGTAATCTGGTTTCCAAACGCAACCTCAATCTCTCTCTAAAGTTACCAATAATCTCTTAATAACCAAATTTGATTACCTTTTCTCAGTTCTCATCCTCAGAATCTGCTTCATTTAACACTATCAACTGCCTCCTCCTGTTGAATATTCTCTCTCTGGATTTTCATGACACTACTTTCTCCTGGTTCTTGTTCTACATAACTAACTGCTCCTCAGTCTCTTCATGGGCCATCATATATCATGCCCCCTAATTGTGGGTGTTTTCAAGGCTCCATCTCAGGCTCCCTACTTTCCTTTTTCTACATTCTTTCTTGATGATCTTGTCAGATAATTTGGATTCTTTTACAATCTCTAAGCCAGTGACTCACAAATTCATCCCCTGTCTCTCCCTTGAACTTCAGTCCTCCATCATCAATTGCCTATTAGACATTTCAAACTGGATATCCAGGAAATGTCTCAAATTCAATAAGCCTAAACTGGAACTCATCACTTCTCCCCTGCCCTGCCAAAGCATCCCTCTTCCAAAATTTCCTGTTTCTGTCAAGGGTTACTACCATATTTCCAGGCTCCTAGTTTCATACATTCCATAGTGTCTTCTATTTGTCTTTGTCCATTACTTCACATAGTCAATTAGTTGCTATTTCTACTTCCAAAAAATTTCTTGCATCTCTTCTTTCTATTCACACGGCTACCACCTTAACTCAAATCCTTATCATCTCTCACCTCAATTGTTGTAACAACCTTCTCCTCTCCTTCTCCTTCTTCAGCAATCAGTGTTAAGTGACTTGTAAAGGGGCACACAGCTGGTGTCCGAGGCTGGATTTGAACTCAAGTCCTCTTGACTCCAAGACCAGTGCTCTTCTGTATTGCTCTACCCAGCTGTCCTGTAACAGTCTTCTAAATGGTCTCCCTACCTCAAGTCTCTCTACTCTCTAACCTACTTTACAGATTATTGCCAGAGTGATTTTCCTTAAATTCAGTTCTGATCATGCTGTTCCCCTTACTCAATAAATTCCCAGGGCTACCTATTTCCTTTAGGATAAAGCTGGCCTTTCCTCAGTTCTTAACACATCATTCCATTTCCTGTCTCCATGCCTTTGCACTGGTCATTCTCCATACCAGGAATGCATTTTCCCCTCACTTCTGCCTCATAGAATCCCTCCCTTTCTTCAAGATGCAGCTTGAGCACCATCTTCAGACCTTCTACATGAAGCCTTTCCTGATTCCATCCCCCAACTGCTAGAGTCCTTTTATCAAATTGCCTTATATTTAGCTACTTTGTATTTATTAATTTTATATTTACTCTGTATATACTTGTATATATAATTATATATACTATCCATACATATATATTTGTACATTCATATATGTAACATACACATACATTACATATTCATATCATCTATATGTTTCTATATTATACTTAGAGATACATACAGTACTTATATACTTGTATATACTATATACTTTGCATGCACTGTATATACTACATATTTGTGCTAGTCACTTTGGTTAGAATGTAAGAGTGTACATTCTTTGTAATTATATAACTAGTACATTTCAGTGCCTGGCATAATAGTAGTTACTTAATAATTTTGTTAATGTTTATTTATAGTTCCAGTTCTGCTGTTTATTAGCTCTGTGACTTTGGGCAAGTCATTTAACTCCCTTAAGCCTCATTTTTCTCATATGTAAAAAAGAAGAAAACAATAGCTAAGTAGTCATGAATAAATCTAGCTTTCCTGCATCACCTCAAAACAGTGACAAATGTATCAAATCATACAAAAAAGCAAAAACTAAAATTTAAGGGAAAGAAATAAATGCTAAAATGAAATTTTGAAAGAATTTT
This sequence comes from Gymnobelideus leadbeateri, assembly GCA_011680675.1. NCBI lineage: Eukaryota > Metazoa > Chordata > Mammalia > Diprotodontia > Petauridae > Gymnobelideus > Gymnobelideus leadbeateri. The sequence goes on along the minus strand of WOXC01009024.1, from coordinate 24,478 downwards.
AATAGAAATGAGAAGGAATGAGAAGCAAAAAGGAATGAGAAACAAAAAGGAGGCCACAATAAAATGATTAAGTACTATGAGTTAAATATATATATATATATATATATATATATATATATATATATATATATAAAGAGAAATACACAGAAAAAAAGAATAAAACTACAACAACAATAACCAGACTTCCAAAAGAGAGTATGGACATATTATAAAACCAATCAACAAACAGAGAAATCTTGGTAAGAGTTATGAAAAAGATTTGACATCTATAAGAATTGAAATAATGTTATTGCAAGAGGTAGGTAAGAAAAAAGACATGAAAATCAACATCATAGAAAAGATAAGGATTAATTATTAATAATTTGTAAGAAAAAGAATGGCTCAGAGTACAAAAACACAAATTTGGAATAACAATAAAAACAATTTGACATAAGTAGAAGAAAACTAATCACTACAAACAATTGAGACAATATGAAAATTACTGATCTTTCAGAAAACAAACAAGGAGATATAGGGACTCTTAATACCTCTTTCCAGAAAACCATGCAAGAAATTTGTCCTCAAATAATGAAAACAGAAGACAGTAGAAATTTATGTAACTTCAAAGGACACAAACAGATATGAACACTAAGTTTAATTTAACCAGAAATAAAGTTGCCAAAGTCTAATTTCACTGTCTAAAGCTTCAATGCTAAATACCATAATGACTCACAAGACTTCAGGATCTTTTTTTAGAGCAACTACTTTCTAATCATGCTTTCAATCACATGCTAGGACATAAAGAATGTGCCAACACATGCAAAAACAGAAATTTCAAAGATCTTTTACATTGTCGCTATTGCAGATGGTCAGGAAAAAGTAATTAAGTAATTAGTTAATATGAAAATGCACCAAAGCAAGTCCTGCAAGATTACTCAGTGATGAAAAGAAATAAGGGGAGATGCTGGAATTTAACACACTTAGAAAACAAAGGAAATCAGCTTGTACCCCAGAATAGCATGTTCTGCAAATCTGAGCATTCTCCATGATGAGAAAAGATAGGTCTCTAGTTTAATCCAAAAACATAATTTTTCCTATGCTTCATACATAATAGGTGCTTAATAAATGCTAATTAATTTTCTACTAAAATGTTTAAAATTAGGCAAAGCTTCTGCATACAAACTGATCAAACACCAGAAACTTAGGAAAGTAAATAATTCTGAAAGCAAACAATAAGTAGTGAATCACTGTGAACTCTAAGAAAGTAATAGGAATATAACTTTGAAGTCATACTTTGCATGAAGGTCAGTGAAAATATGAAGTCTAAGAATTTGAGGGCAAGTCCCTTAAAAAGAACAATCAGCAATAGATCATGTTGATGACTGAAGGGAGTAAAAGGTGGAAAAGAAGTGCATAGTTTTTTCCTTGAAGTTGAGCACTGTAAGTAAAGTTCAATTAAACAAGGAGGTGGAGAGTGAGGGTAAATTGATTCCTAAACCACATTCTTTTCTGGGAAAAGTGAAAAAAACAACAACAATCAAATGATTTCAGGAAAATGAGGATATCAAGTTGTGTAAAGATACATCTCTGCTTTAGTTTAGAGGTGAGGATGAAGGTGAGGAAGAAACTGAAGAAACATTTCTGAGTTCAAGGATTAAAAGCAATTGTTATAAGCAAGGGAGACTAAGTTCTGATAATCTTAAGTAATAGAACAGAACATGGCATAGGGAAAAAAATTAAACTGAAGAATTAATTGTAACACTGAATACTAATAATTTAAATTTATCAGTGATAATGGAAGCAAGTTGCAGAATACATTAAGAAATCAAAGCCTGACAATCAGTTGCTTTTGAAGAATGCATCTAAAGCAGAGACTCAGACATATTCAAGGTGAATGGCCAGAATAATATTTATTATGCTTCATTAAAATAAAAAAGCAGATATTGTAATAATAATCTTGGATAAAGTGGTAGCAAATATAGGCAGTATTAAAATATGCAGACAGGAAAACTAACATTATTTTCAATGAGAAACAGAGATAACAGAACAACATTAATATTAAACATACAGTTACTGAATGGCATAAAATTATTAAAGAAAAGGCAAACTGAAAAAAGACCTAAATAATAAGTTCCTAATTGCAGATGAATTTGATGGTCTTTTTTTTTTCTATCAGAGTTTGAAAAATCCAATAGAAAGATAAATAAAATAGAATTTGAATGGAGTATTGGAAAAATTGTATTTTATTGGCCTATGAAGACTTCTTGAATGAGAATTCCCTTCTCCCACAGGACTTATACAAATATGCTAAGTCATAAGAAATACATCAACAAACACAAAAATATCTAACATCTTTTATAAATCATAACACAATAAAAATTATAAATAATAAAGGGAATTTGAACAAAAAGTGAATGCTGAAATAAAGTTTAAAATGATATATTAAATAATGACTATGTTAAAGACCAACTTCTAGAAATAATGAAAAATTATATTAGAGTGATTAATAACAAGACAACATACCTACATTTATGACATGCTACTAAAGCAATCCTTAGAAAATTTTTGAGTGATCATTTATACTAACAAAAAAGAAAAAGAGAAGATTAATAAACTGCGCATTAAATTTCTTAAAAACTAGAAAGTCAATAAATTCTCAATCCTAATGCAAGAAGGAAAAAGGCTTTGAAAATTTAAAACATGATAAATTCAGCATCTAAAAAATTGAACAAATGAAAAGCTATTTCTGAAAAGATTGAAAATTGATAAGCCATTAACTAATTTTATGTGACATCCCTCTCCTTAAAACCAAATTATCAAAATAAAAAATAAGGGTAATTTATTATACATGGAGTGGAAATGAAATCATCAGAACCTTTCAAATGGATTCATATGGCAAAAACACTAAAAATTTGAGTGAAATCATTTTGTAAAAATATAAAATATCAAAATGAACAAGATGGGCAATAGACAACCTAAATAACAAACTCAAAAACTGAACATTTCATAAATAAACTGCTATAGGAAAAAAAAAATCTCGAGAGCAACATAGATTTACAAGTGAATTTTATCAAACATTTAAGGAATAAATAATCCATTTGCTACATGAACGTTATTTTTAAAACAGAAGGAAAAAGGACAAACATGTCCTGATTTCCAACATAGGGAAGCATAAATCAGAGGATGAAAATTATAAGCCAATATAATTAATGGATATTAAATAAAACAATGGCAAAGAAATTGCAGCAACATATCCTTAAATTATTTGTAATAACCAAGTGGCATTTATAATGGCTCAACATTAAGAAAACATATTTATTCAATAATTCATGTCTATATATTAAATCATTTAAATTATATTTAAATATTTAAATTAAATTTATTTACTAAACATTTTAAACACATAAATCTACTTGATTATATCAATAGATTCATGAATTCTTCTATAAAATTCTATAATGATAAATGTTAAAAAAGTATAGGGATGAAAGGACCTATCCTTAGTATAATCAAAAGCATTTTCTAAAACCAATAACTAACATTATTTGTAATGGAGAAACACTGGAAGCTTTCTCATTAAGATCTGGAGCAAAGCAAAGATGTCCACTACTAATTGTTCTTATAATGATCAGATAAGAAAAATAAATTAAGGACATATACATTAGCAGAAGAGGAAAAATAATTTCTAATTGAGAAATTAATTGTTTTCTCAGCAAACCCTAGATTATCAACAAAAATTAAGACAGTAGCTTTGGCAAAGGAGCATAATTCAGAAAAAGTCCACAGAAATCATCAACATTTTTACATATTTCTAACAAAACAAGGAAGAGATAGAAAAATAACATTCAAAATAACAACAAAATGTACTAAATTCTTGGAAGTTAGCCAAAACACAGAGAACTTATGTTAATATTACAAACCAAAGGTCTCAGAAATAAAGACCTAAATAATCATAGTAATATTTTGTTTGTGGCTGGGCTATACCAATGTAATAATTGTAGTTCCCAAATTAACCCCCATATTTAACTCTGTACCAATAAATTTATCATGAGAATAATTTAGAGAATTAGACAAAACAATAACAGAGTTTATATGGAGGGACAAAAGGATGACTAATAAGGGAAATTAAAAAAAAAACAAGAAGTGGGCTTACATCACTAGCTTTCAGACTGTAAAGTCATTATAAGTGACTTTGCTAAAGTCATTATCAAAAATATCTACTTCTGGTCTTAAAAATAAACACAAAAGTTGATCAGTAGTGCAAGTCTTAGAAGAAAGTGTGTACAGTAAATAGTCTTTATCAAACCTAAGAACACAAAAACTGGGTAAAGAATTTTTAAATCAATAGGCCTTAGTGGGGAAAATACACAGTAGTTTGATAGAAAATTGATTTACATCTTGTTCTTATGTCACAAAAAATTCCAATTGGCTAAATGGCCTAAAAATGAAATATCTCATATTAAGAAAAATTAGAAGAGAACTAAAGTTATATCTTTCACAACTGTTGGAATAATTTGTAATCAGTCATAATATGGATCAGACTATGAAAGAAAAAATAGGTGAGTATATATGGAAAGAAAAGGCTTTTATATGAGTAAAACCAATGAAGCTAGAAGAAGAAAAGATATGGGCCAAGGAAAATATTTACATTAAAGATCTCTGATAAAACTCTAATACTTAAAATTTATAAAGATTTGACATAAACCTATATAGTTGTGTCATTTCCCCAGAGATAAGTAAAGAGGTTATTAAATTAAAAAAGAAATGATTATGAACAAACAGTTTTCAAAAAAAGATATAAACTACCAATAACCACATGAAAAAGTGCTCAAAATTGGTAATGGACAAAGAAACATAAATTAAAGTATTTTGAGTTATTATCTCACAGCCATGAAATTAGCAAAGATTATAAAAGAGAAAATAAATCAAAGTTGATAGGTCTATCAGAAAACAGGCATATTTATGATTTAGTCCAACTGATCTAAAACAATGTAGTTATGCGAGGAAAGTTATAAAAATTTTCATATACTTGACCTATTGATCGTTTTGTTGGATTTATACAGCAAGGGGATATTTGATGGGGGAAGAACATGGGATGGGTAGTATGGTGGTGGGTGGATGGAAATATGTCCAGGGTGGAATGTCTGGTGACCCAAAACTAGTTACATATAGTTGAAGTGATATTCATCAATCAAGAAAGTTTTGCTCAGGACAGAAATTCTAAAGCTGAGTGCATTATCTCCCCCAGGGGTTGCAGGCATTTTTCTGGTGGTTTGTTCTAGAGATGCTGATGACAAGAGGGACAGAGTGGACAGCTGGATGGGATGTGAAATGTGCTTTGTTCATGCAGGCACGAAGACTCATATGAAGTAATGCAGAATGAAGAAAGCAGAACTAAAAGAATACTACATCAGATAATTACAATTCTATAAATGAAGATTACTTTAAATGGCAATGAAACTGCTGGTCAATAAATATTTACTAGTTATTTATTAAATTGGATAATATTATTAGTAATAAAATAATAATAATTTAACAATACTGTTAAATAATATTATTTAATATGCCATATTAAAGAATATTAATATAAATACTATAAACTAGAATGAAAATATATTAACTACCTGAATATCAGTGGTGTTAAATATTTTTTTTTGCCATGCAACATTGGGCACATAGTATTTAATAAATATTTGTTGATTAGGTTTTTTTTTAACACCATGATTAAAGGTAAAGTACATATTCCTTCTTTTCTTTTAACAAATAATAACTTATTAAAGTATGAGGTTGCATATTCCGTTAGTCAAAATCACTTTTATGCTTTTTGCTTAATTGTTTTGGGAAAATAGAAATTGTTACTTGACCTTGAATTAGAAGTTTTCTGGGATTCCTACGATTTGCTGACCCCAAATTTATCCATTATAGGAAGAAGTACAGCATACTTTCCAATACACCAAAACCTGGAGGCAGCACTAGGATGCTGATGCTTCTTTTGGTGGATCCCTATTTGACTCTGTTTTGGGGACACAGTCTGTAAAAGATGGAATGCCAATCATGGCAGCATCACAGGCAATTGTGGCACAAAGGAATAGTACCTTAGATTGGAAGTCAGAAAACAGGGGTTCTAATCCTAGCTCTACTACCAGCCATTTGTGTGACTTTGATCAAATCATTCAACTTCCCTGGGTTTTGTTTCAGACTCGGCTTGATACAGTGGAAAGAGTGTCATATTGGGAGTCAAAGGACCCAGATCTGAATCCTACCTTTGCCACTTAATACTTGTATGACTCTGCTAACTTGCTTAACTTTTCTGGGCCGCTCTTTCCTCATCTGTAAAACAAGGAGGTTGAACTAAATGGCCTTTAGGATTTCTTCCAGATATAAATCGGTGACCCTCTAATCCTGTGTCATATAGAAATCTTTTTGTGGGGTTGTTTCTCTCCTCTAAATGTGGAATGTGCTCCTTCACCAGCAGAAAATCAAGGACCAGGGAGGCAATGAGAATGACCTGATGCTCCCTAATACAGGCAGACAGTGTGCCAATGCTTTCCAGCCTTAGTTGTGAGGTTCATACGGAGAGGAAGCTAATATAAAGAGGGGCTCATAAAAAAGAGTAAGCATATGGAGACATAAATAAAATAACTGAAAACTCTAAGATCCACAAAGGCATTGTCTTTGCAGTGTCTAAGTTTCCCAGCCAAAACAAAAGCACGAACCTTCTGTTAGTTTCCTTTTACCACAATGTGAAAGGGCAATCTGTGAAGATCACCACAAATGGTATTTTAGAATACTCTCACAAAAACATACCAACAATGTGGAAGACAAACACACATGCCCAAAACCATTGTTTTTCTTTCTTCAGAATTCAAAAAAGAAGTCACGAGTTTGGTGGTGATAAGTAAAGCTATGTGAAAATCCACTTTTTGCTTTGTAGGGCACTTGAGCAAACCTGTTTTTGTTTTGATTCCTGTGAGTTCACACCCTCTTGAGTTTCGATTTGAGTTTAGGGGTTAAATGAGTTTCAAAATGAAACTCATCAAATTGTCGATTTTCCCCTGATCTTTAGCAAAACCATTTCTTCATGGTTTTGATTCTTAGTCATCCTCTTAAATCTCTCTCATTTCCCTGGAGTGATTCTAATAGAATGTAAGCTCATTGAGGCCAGGAACTCTTTCATTTTTGGTTTCTGTGTCTTTGGTGCTGGGCATAGTAGGTCCTCAATAAAATTTATTGAATTGAAGTTAAGCCTTTTCCCCATTCCAAACTAAATGCTTTAGCCACTTTCTCTTCCTTTGAAGGTTAACTATTATGCATTAGGGGATGCTTGCTCACCTACTTTAGGCATCCTTCATGGGAAATAAACAGAGGCATTGCAACCTAGAAATAAAGCCTAAGTTTTTTAAAATGAGTAATCAGGTCAAAAGTCTGGTCTCATGAATTGGCTTTAAGCATTGTTATAATGTGTGGTTCGGGAAAAATCATTTATTACCTCTGTAGAACTTGCCCTCTATTTCTCAGGGAAACAATATTATAAGAGTGATTAAGAATTTGATTCCAGTTTTCAAAAAAATACTTCAATTACATATTAGAACAGCAGTGGGATTTACAAATCTATCATCATTATTGCAAAAATATTTACATTTTACAAAAATATTAGGCAGTTAAATATGTCTGGTTGTCCTTGGTTTGTAGAGATAATTCTAAAGAGTTGGAAAGATGATCCAGCTCTCCAGAACCCTGCCCAATATTTAATAGCAAATGCTTAAAGTGAAATAAAATTAAAGTGAATAGCTGTGTGGTAAGCATTATATACAAACCACTAAAAGTGAAAGCACAACTGAATGAACATATTTCAATCATGTTTACTGAAAAATTTGAATTACAGTGAACTCAACATTCATTCGTTGAATAGGTAACACAGGGAGTATGAATGCTACCAAAGCCTTGTTTGTGATTGTTTCCATATATGGATGTGCTTCTCTAGGTTTGTTAAGTTTCTGTTCCTCCTGCAATTTTCTCCATTTCTATATAAGCAGCAGTGTTTTGTTTGAAGAGGAGTCTTCAGTTAGCAATATCTATTGATTTGAGCTGAATTGGCCCTGCTCATTCAGAGAATAAGCCCCATTTACGATTATCAGTCCTTTTAAGCAAAGGTTTCTCCTCTTCAGATTTTCTTGAAGATTTATGAGCATTAATTAGCAAGGGCATAAGAAGCTTAGTTCATGGATAGTCTTTTCCAAATTTATAATTGATAGCATGGCTTTGGCATATATTCAAGATCTTCAACAGACTTAGAGATAGGTGCCTTTGTCTAGAAGGAAACCTAGGATATGCTGGTTCCCATAATTAATCTGAACATGATACATATTTGGTGACATTGGGAGATGGCAGTTTTCTTAGCATGACCAGTCAGCTCATCTTGGATACTCATAAATATTCTGAAAACCACCTTGACAGAAGCTACTTTTTTAAAATTAAGGATTCTTAACCTTTTTTTTTTTAGTGTCATGGATCACTCTGGCAGTCTGGTGAAGTCTATGAACCCCTTTTCAAAATAATGTTTGAAAGTGCATAAAAATAAAAAGAAAACAATTATATCAAAATAGTTACCAAATGAAATAGTTACAGCCAGCTAGGTGGTGTAGTGAATAGCATGCTGGGCCTGAAGCCAGGAAAACTCATTTTCCTGAGTTTAAATTTGGCTTCAGACATTTACTAGTTGTGTGATCCTGGGCAAGTCACTTAATCCCGTTTGCCTTGGTTTCCTCATCTGTATAATGATCTGGAGAAGGAAATGGCAAACCATTCCAGTATCTTTGCCAAGAAAACCCCAAATTGGATCATGAAGAGTTGGATACAACTGAAAATGACTGAACAACAACAATAACAAAGTTATCAAAACGCATAAAAATGTTTATGAAGTTCAGATTAAAAACCCCCGTTTTAGAGTGTGCGTGCGTGCATGCGTGCGTGTGTGTGAGTGTGTGTGTGTGTGTGTGTGTGTGTGTGTGTGTGTGTGGTGGTTTGGGTGAGTGGGAAGGGCATTTTGCAGAAGTTACAAGAAAAGGGAAAAAAACCTTTTGAACCTTTTAGCAAGCAGACTATTGAAGCTATGCTTTAAAGAAAACTATAAACTGTGAATATAGAGGCAAAAAAGAATTACAGTACACCATACTTAATGCAAAAACAGATGGAAATGGTACTTCAGTTTCCTTAGATAATAACAACGATGATAAATCATCATCATCATCATAACATTTATTTAGTGCTTTAAGGTTTTTAAAAAGTGCTGTATGTCATTGATTCTTCACAACTCTGAGGTAAACGCTATTATTTTCCACATTTTAAGAGAACTCAAGTAACTTGCCCAGCACACAGCTAATGAGTGTCTAAGGCTGGATTTGAACTCAGGTCTTCCTGACTCCATGTCCCAGACTCTATTCAGTGTCACCTCACTGCCAATAAGACAATAAGTAACAATAATATTAGTAACAACAGGAATGGTTTGATCTATCACTTAGCTTTATTTCTACAGACAGAAATGAATATATTAATAGTACCCTAAACCATGAAGGACATCACAGAAGTTAAAATAAGGCACTCACTAATGAAAAAGATACCAGGATACTGGCATTGGGAAGCAGCATTGTGATAGGTGCTGAAATCCTTAAGAGAGCTTTCACACAATTCCTGCTCTCTAGTAGCTCACACTACCATACATGAAAGGACAAAAGTCTATAGGACAGACAGCAGAATAAGAGCATTAGCCAAATTGATAGATAGAAAGTAAAGTGAATCAACTAATCCAAAAAGTACTAGATTATATCTTTTGTTGATATTTCTGCACTTTAATAGCTTGTTTTAAATCAGTGACTACCATCTTTTAACATGACCATTATTTTACACTGGGAAGTAGCAGTTAGGTGGTGTAATGGATAGAGTGCTTGACCTGAAACCATAAAAGACCTGAGTTTAAATCCTGCCTCAGACACTTACTGGTAGTATCACCCTGGATATGTCATTTCTCTGTCTCAGTCTCCTCCTCTGTAAAATGGGAATAATAATAATAGCACCTACGTCCTAAGGTTATTTTGAAGGTCAAATGATGATGATAACAATAACAGCCATTATCTACAAAGTACCTACTATGTGCCAGGCACTGTGCTAAGTACTTTACAATTATTGTTTCTTTGACCCTCACAACAACCCTGCAAGATACATGTTATTATCACACACACACACCCTATTTTACAGAAGGGGAAAATGAGACAAGCAGAGATTAAATGACTTGCCCAAGGTCACACAGCTAATATCTAAGATCAGAATTGGACTCAGGTGTTTCCAACTCCAGGTCTAGTGCCCTATCCAGTGCTCTATCTGCTGCCTAAGATAATATTTACAGATCTCATAGGTAATCTTCCCCAGGTTTCTCTAGTTTGTTTATTCTTTTTTCCCCACAATGCAACAAGAGAGAAAATATTTATGTTCCTTTTTTTTAAATAGAGAGGCAGAAGGGGGAATCACTGAATTTTTTTTTTTTTTGCTTTTTGGAGGGCAGTTGGGGTTAAGTAACTTGCCCAAGGTCACATGGCTAGGTTTTTGTTTGTGTGTGTTAAGCGTCTGAGGCCGGATCCAAACTCAGGTCCTTCTGACTCCAGGGCCGACTCTCTACTCACTGCACCACCTAGCTGCCCCTGATCACTGAATTATTAATTGTATTTGTTTTATTTTGTTATAAGAGACCATTCACAAAATGTTGAAGATAATATAATGCTTAAAACACAACAAAACTTCAAAACATTTGTGCATGATGTGGCCTTTTCTATCTAGATCACATATTGATTTGGGGCTTATCTTGTTATCTTGTTTTAAAGTGTAAAGCATTGGTCTAAATCTAATTTCTTTTATGCTTCTGTCACATTTTCTTAGCAATTTTTGTCAAGTAGTGTCTTTATTGAAATGACTGGGGACTTTGTGTTTATAGAATATGTTCCATCACTCAATCTCTCTATTTTTCATATAAGTATCAAATTGTTTTGAGAATTACTGTTTTGTAGTGTAGTTTGAAATCTGACATTAAAGGTAGAGGCCCCCTTTGTTCTCATTTCTTTTCATTATTTCCCATAATATTCTTGGTCTTTTTTCCCTTCATAAGAACTTCATTATAATTCTTTTTAGTTCTATAAAGTAATCATTGGCAATTTGATTGTTATGTCATTGAATAAGCAAATTAATTTAGGTAGCACTGTAATTTTTATTGTATTGATTTATTCTACCAATGAGCAATTAATATTTTTTTCAACTATTTAGGACTATTTTTATTTCTGTGAACAGTGGTTTGTAATTGTATTTATAGAATTCTTGTATCTTGGAAGTTAAGACTCCCAAATATTTGATACAATATATAATTGTTTTAAATCAAATTTCTCTTTCTGTCACTTCCTGTTGGGTTTCATTGATATCATAAAGAAATGTTGATTTTTGTGCATTTATTTTATATTTTACAAGTTTGCTGAAGTTATAGTTTCAATTAATTTTTAATTGACTCTTTAGGGTTCTTTAAGTATACCATCATATATTCACCAAAAAGTGATTATCTTATTTCATATTTACTTATGTATATTACTTCAATTTCTTCTTGTCTCGTTGCTATTCCCTTTATTTTGAGTACTATGTCAAATAAAAGTGGTGACAATGAACAATGCTGTTTCCTAGTCTGAAATCATAACTGTCACTTCTGCTTTTTCTGTGTTCAGCTAAGGCATAATAGATTTTGCTCCAACTCTTTATTTTAATTCTGTGTGAATCTTTAGGTTTCTAGTATGTTTTTATAAACAACATATGGTTGCATTTATTTTTCTAGACCATCCTATTAATCTCTTTCATTTTATGGGTGAGGAAATCCCATTCACAGTTATGTAATTAATTATTTATTTCCCTCTATCCTATTCTCTTATACATTTTCTTCTCTATGTCCCTTCTTTTCTGTTTATTTCAAGTTATTACCCTTTTTCTTTTTCTTTTTGGCCTTATATTTACTGTCTCCCCAACAATGTTCTATTTATCATTAATTCCTCCCAGAATCTACTCCTCTATTCTTTTCCTATTTCTGTGTACATATGTGCTGAGTTGAATGTATTTTTACCTCAAACTCTTGTGAGTTGGCTCTGCCCTTTTTTGACCAGTTTAGGCAAAAATGAAGTTCAAGTAGGAGCTGTTCCTCTTCCCTCTTTTTATGTTTGTATATGGTTTTATGTGTACAACTCAGTTATGCATATTAACAACTTTTTCAACTTTTCTTCTCATTTTCCTCCACTGTATTTTTCTCCACTTTTCTTAAAGCAACTGTAAAACTATCTGTGGGTCTGTCTCAATTGACTACCTCTTTGACCCCTTTTGAAGGGATTCTGAAAGTACACTTTTAACATTTCCCTCCTCCATTAGAATGTAAATACTTCATCCTTATGAAGACTCTTCTGATTACAGAGGGGACTTTTAATTTTTCTCTTGGTTCCTCAAAGTTTCTTTTCAGCTCTGGTTTTTTTTTTTTCATCAGGAATAATTGAGAGTCTTCCATTTCATTGAAGTTTCATTTTTTTTCCCTCTTATAAGATTATACTCAGTTTTCGGGCTAAGCTATTCTTGGTTGTAGACTTTTCTTTTGGAATATATCTAATTGCATGTTCTCCACTTCTTTATAGTCATAACTGCTAAATTTTGTAATTCTGATTGCTCAGTATCTGAATTATTAGGAATAACACAGTGCATGAAATACCTGTCAGAGTACATTATAATAAAATGTACATTTGAAAAAAGTGTTTATATTTGCAATATTTAGGCACTTGAAAAATAAATTTACTGAAACACTGGGGAAAGGTGTTTAAAGACTAATCAGGATACCCCTCCCCCTAAAAGAGGAAGAAAAATATTACACAAAAATATTAAAATTATACAAAATAAAATTATCATAAATACTAATAATGCCTGTGGTTTAATAATAAATATTATGTTGTTTTGAATCATTGCAGAGTTTACCATTCAGCAATTTAATAGTCTTAGAGAATTGCCTGGAGCACTGAGAGATTAAATTATTCAAGGTCATACAGTCAGCACCTGTCAGAATTGGGTCTTGAAACAAGGTCTTCCAGATTTTAATGCCTACTTTCTGGCCATTCTACTATACTGCCTCTCAAGCTTCATTTAAACCACATGACATTTTTATAACTAACTGATATTGTAGCTAAATTGAACAAATGAATTTTACTCTCTGGAGATTTATATGTTTGTAGGCATTGAATTTCCCATTCTAAAATTAGTCATTTTCTAGAAGTCCTCATTTGTAAACTGGTTGCTTGGAGCTTGGAATACATTTTCCCACAGAAATTTTGTTCTAAATCATATTTAGGTATCCAGGGTAGCTGATAATAGCCTGTTTAATATCAAATGAAGTTCAATAGCAATCTTATGAACTCTAAACCTAAACTCCTATTAATGCTCTCACCAGCTTGCACTCCTGAGTCTGGACCCTCCCTCCCTCCACACTCTCATCATCAGGAAACCCATCCTCCTGTGATATTGTATCAGCTTTGGTTCTTGCACATCACCAGTACCCTCAGACCCTCTGATTGGAGAACTAGAAGCCTTTCCCAACCTTTTTTTAATACTACTTCCTTCCTTGTTAATTATTTCCTACTTATTCTGACATATCTTGCTTTGTATAGCTGTTTGCAAGTTGTCTCCCATTAGATTTAAAGCTCCTTGAGGACAAGAACTGTCTTTTGCCACAGTTTGTATCCACAGGGCTTACCACGGTGCTTGACAGATAGTGGGTATTTACTAAATGTTTATTGGTTGATTGAAGGGCAAAGTAAAGAACCCCTCCTGCTTCCATCTAAAGAGGGCTCTCAGGCTATCCATTTCTTCATTTTCCACCAGCTTGTACTCCTTTGGATTGGACTCCATCATGCTGCCATGTTGGTACTTTTCCTCTCCCTCTTCATCCCACCCCTGCTTTTCACCTTTCTTTTGTGTAGTCTTCTCCCACTAGATCATAAGCTTCTCAAAGGATTGTTTTTCCCCTTTTATGTTTGCAACCCCAGCACTTAGCTAGGGAAGCCAGCACTGACTAGCAATACTGACTAGGTAAGGAGAGAAGAAAGGGACCTTGCAGGGAGACTCTTGCAGTTTAGCAAAACACTAAGCTACATCAGGAAATAATTCAACAGTTAAGAGTATGAATTCTGGACAGTATGGGAGAAGTTAGTGAGGACCTCAGTTTTGGGTAATGAAGGGACCAGAGAGGTTGAGCTAGTTTTCCAGTTTTTGTAGCACAGAGATTTGAGAGAAAGGGAAGAGAGGGCTCTGGAAGCAATTGGAAAGTCATTGCAGCTGGTGGGATGTATGAGACATTCATAAATTGAAGGCTCCCTGTACCTACAAATTTGTATTGTCACAAAGAGAATACCTTACAACCATGGATTTAGACATGGAAGATACTTTAGAGGACATTAAATCCAACCTCTTCATTTTACAGATGAGAAAAACTGACGTTGAAAAGCTTAAATGACTTTCCCAGAGTCACATAGCTAGTGCCTTGAGATAGCATTTGAATATAAGTCTTCCTGACTCTGAGGCCAGCACTTCATTGCCTATGCCACTTAGATTGGCAGTTTCCCCCAAAGATTCAAGTCATGGCTCCCTTTTTCCATTGTGTGAGTTAGACTGCTCTCATAATAGATTCAAATTATTTCTAACGTGCTTATCTACATCTACTGGTATTCAAGTTGGTAACACTCCTTAACACTCCTCGGCATAAACAGACATCTCTGGGATGGTGCCCTTCTGGTAGTGCGTGTTGGAAAGAGTACAGAGAATGAAAGAATGGACACCTGCTTTCAATTCTGGCCACATGGTTATGGAGCTTGAGGCTTGCTAATTCCAAATTCTTTCCTCACCATTTGGAAAACCCAAATTTCTTCATGCTAACATATCTCCACTTGTCATCACCTAATTGGATGCATATATCCACACAAAGGGGGAGAAATCTCCTCGGTGCCATCAGCTTGCTGGAGGGCTCCAGTGAGCAAGGTAAATCCTAGTTCCACTAGATGGCAGTGTAGGAAACGTTTCCCATCTTTTTATCAACTGAACTGTGGGACTATCATGCCAGGTTTCAACAAAAACAATTCAGAATTTACTTTAAGAAGTGAACTAAGAATTCTTCAGGTGTTTCCTTGGATGGAATCAAGACTACTTACTTGGCCACGAATTACGAAGACATCAAATTAATTCCATTGTCTGTTATTTCAACCTATGGCAGAAACAGTGATGTTTATCACCTCTGACAAAAGGATGTATGAATATCATAGTGGGCAGTGGTTTCTGTGTCTGCATAGGTCTGATGACATCAGCTGCATGAAGGTCATGTACAAAGCCCTGGAACAATCTCTTCAGTGTAATTTTTCCTGCATTCTCAGAATCCACAGCTCCTGTCTCTATTAGTCTCTACATACATTGCTCCATCCTGAGGAGGAACTCAATAGGCTTTTCTCCTTGCTGTATGGTATTAAAGACAAAATTAGCCTAAAGATCTTCTAATCTGCCCCCTCAAACATCTGAGCTAAAGTCTGTATATATTCTTGCCAGGTAACATCTGGCCTTGTCTTTGCAGCTGTCACCCTTAGGGACTGTATTTGACAGTCTTATCACAGCCTTCTTCTGGGGCCTTCTAGTATCTCAAGGACACTCTTGCCTGTCCCATTCAAGTCTCTAAGGATTGTTCTCCTTGGAGTCATGGTGCACTTTTAGAGAAAAAGTCCATTTAGTGCCTATGAAATCTGTATACTACAGGGGGGTATGGCTTCCATATTACCCAAAGATGGAATAGGATATAATTGTGATATTCAGTCTCTATAGGAATGTCTCCTCTGATTAGAAGGATTCCTACTTCTTTAAGCAGTTTGTCATCCTCAGAGGATGGACAAGTCTGAAATTTCTAAAAATAACTTCCTCAGCTGACCTTTGACTTCCCTGGTTAAAATTCTCAGGCAGGTTTAGAAAAATTTCCTAAATTACGTCACCTGTCATAATATCAGTGGCCTTAAATGTATACTTCCAGTCCTTTTACTTTTCTGCCTGTCCTTAAAATACTCCCATTCTTAAAGTCCGAGTTTATTCATGATATTAGGAGAACTCTATGCCTTTCGAAGCAAAAACGAAAGAATACTCCTCAAAGACCTTAGCTCTCATCTTTCCTGGAGATTGCTTTATGTGTACCTACATTAATACACAAATATTAATACAAGTAACAAATGAACAATATTGCAGCAATAATGGTCTTTTAGATGCAAAAGAAATGAATTCAAATCTTGAAAACAATATCATTGACTTTTTCATGTCTCAACATGTAACAAGTAATTATATATTCAATAGCATTCACACTTTCAAGACATACACCATATCAGTAAGTGTAGCTATCATATAAAAGTAGGTTGAAGCCAAGCCAGGATAAGCTTGTTACATCTGTGAATAATCATTGAAAAAAATTCCAGGATATAGCCAGAAACAAGCAAAATAGGGGTTCTAGAAAAATTCTACTTCCTATGAAGAGAAAGATTAAAGAAAAAATGCAAACAAAAGTGTTTTCCAGAATGGGAAGACAAAATCCTATGTTGGAAATAACCCTGTTCACAGGGAAATGTTAAAAAAAATTTCTTCCTAAATCAAGAAGTTTCCCAAGCCACAATTGGCTTGTCTTAGGTAACTCCTCCTCAATCACTAAGGGGTAGGTAAGAACTGAGATAAAAGGAGACAGATCTAGGATTCACCATCACAGAAATATTAGTCAAAGAGGGGAAAATCCTCCAAGTTTTACATGATAGTTTGTTATTGGTGGAAAACAAATCCTATTTACGTCCATTCTAAGTTATCAAAACTTAAGTAATTAGCCAAGGAAAGAGGCTTGGGCTAAAGGCTTTTATTGGCCTTCGTTAAATGTCTGAGGTCATTTGGCCTTAAAGCTACAATCAAGGAGCCCCACTTGAAATACCTTGGGCTGGTTCAGAGAGAATATACAGAAGAAGCATAGAACAGATATTGTCCTAGCTTTTAGATATTTAAAAAATCCCTCATAAACAAACAAAAAAGCCCTACCCCCCAAACCAATAATATCTTATGAAAAATAAGCGAACAAAAGTTATAATCCAGAGTGCCTATCTGTAAGGATAGAGAGTTATCCTCACATGAGTAGAACAGTATACCTCCCTGTATCAAGGGAGCTGTTGTTATGTGGCTTGAAAGGAGGCAGAAAGGACTTCTCTAACCTCTTCTCCCTCCACCCTTCTCCAGTGGAGGCTTTCATTTCTGCCAGGAAAGGAAGTAGGAAATTGGGGGTTGAAGCCAACTCTCCACTCTCCTCAGAAAAAGGAATTATGAGTTTATAAGTATGCCTATTTATTCCATTAAATATTATTAGTCTAGGGGACAAGTTCAAACTGACTTTTGATAGCTTTGTCATTTTGGGGACAAGGAAACCCCCAAGGTTTGAACCCTTCCCCACCTACCATCAATTCCACAAAGAACACACATAGAGAATAACAAAGAAATACATTTATCCAAATAGTAGCAAAACAGAAATCAGAGAAGGTATACATAGGAAAATGCATTCCAGACAACAAGGAGTGAAGGAGTTTTCCCATTGGAAGCAATAATAGCTCAACCAAAAAAAGCGTTCTAGATTTTTTTTAAAGGAGAAACTCCTTGAAGTCTAAAATGAAGTGGGGTTGGTCTCTTATATCTTCTCATTCCAAGCTGGAAGATGACTCTTTTACATTGGAAGACTAGTCTTCTCACTTAGAGAATTCCAAAGTAGTGGATAAAGGACTGGCCTTGGAGTATGGAAGACCTGAGTTCAATTGTATCTCTAAGGTGTGGAAGTTTGCTGAGCCTTTGCTCTTTCAGATATGTATTATGAAATAATATTAGAACGAGTTAGTCTGAAGTCCTTGGTCCCACCTAAATAAGAAATCCTTTCAAATCTTGCCTCAGACACTTGACACACTAGCCATGTGACTTCGGGCAAGTCACTTAACCCCAATTGCCCTCCAAAAAGCACAAAAAAAAAATCTTAGTCTTTAGTTATCAATTCCACAATGAAGTCATAGACTAAATTCTTTATCTTGCCAAAGGTCTAACAATTTCTGAGGGTAACTGGGTCAAAGTTTAAGGAGAAACTCTAGGCCCACAGGGAAAAAAAGTTAAAATGATAACCAGATTTAGATTGGGAAATACCTTAAACTAATTAATTATCTCCACCCTTGACCAGATTGAAATGATTCTTCCTAGAGTGCACCAATATTTTGAATGACTATTGTTTTGTTGGATAAATCAAAAACTGTTAACTAAATTTTCACCTGAGCTCTTTAACAATATTCAATCTTATTGTGAATTTTTGTCTTTGTGAAATTAAAACATGAAAATATTTTTTCAGAGAGATTCTTTCCTTTTTGGATTTCACTCTTCCTCTAAGTATAAATGCTTAGAATTAGAATAACTCAATTAATAGATTTTTATTTAGCAGACTTCTGCTGAAAACATAGTACCTAATTTTTCTTTCACCAACATATACTTAGCTATGGTATCATGGGTGCAAGTCACTTAGTCTCTCAATGTCTCAGTCAACTCTCTAAGATTATAAATTACAGATAAATTGACATGTTTATAAACAGAGGAAATTTCCATAGTGGAAAATTGCAGATCAAGACTGAAAACAAGCGTGTCAATATTGTCTATATTCTTTCAGACAGGTCACCAAATTATTAGTAATAATACTTTTTATGTCATTCTTTTGTTTTATTTTTGGTTTGAAAAAATAAGTACTTATGGTACCTCTGTAAGATCCAAATAATACATATCTAGTTATGTCTAATCTAAAATAAAGAACAATTTTAAATAGAGGTAGATTCATGTCAAGAAATAGAAAAGTTCTAGTTAGACATGGAGGGAACCATTCTAGATTATCATAGGATTTTGAGTTGGAAAGGACTTTAGTGATCTAGTCCAATTGTCTGCTTTCACCAGTGGAAAAAAAGGAGGCCCTGAAGAGGTGAGGTGACCTGTCCAAGGTCACAAATAGCAGACCAAATGATTCAAACCTTTGCTCTCTACATCCAAATGTTGCTGATACTGTGTTCAGACCAAGAAAAAAAAAACAGGTTTTAAATGGTAATGGTAGGATGCAGGACAGAAAGAACTCTGCCAAAGGTTATTATAAAGTGGAACAGCTTGTTGCAGATCTGTCCCTGAATGTAATATAACAAATAATAGAAATGCTTTTTTCTAGAGCAGCCATTGAACTACATGACCTGGAGTGGTCACCTGTAGTTCTTTAACTCTAGAATGCTACACACTGTAATTCTTGAAATCCCCTCTACCATTTTTTGCTGTATGTATCCTTTTATAAGAACTTTCAATAGAGCTTATCTTAGGTTTGATATAATGGAAAGGGCCAAATCACTGGATTTGGCAAAAGATGTGGGTTTACATTCAGCTCTGCTACTTACCAACTTTATATCTTGTCCCAGTTTTCTTATATTAAGTAAAATTAAGGAAATGGTGATTCCTAAAATCATGCCTAGTTCCAAGTCCTATGTTACCATCTTTGGAATGAATTTGACTTAATATTCTAGGTCTGAGATATACCTGACAAGAATCATAGATCTTAAAGCTGTAAAAGACCTTAAGATTTACTCCAGTTCAGGCTCCTACCTTTAGGCCTGCATGGCATTTTATCATTCCAATTTTCCCTTACAAAGGAGGCAATCAGCCTCTAAAACCTGCTGAAGGTTACAGATCTAATAAGTAGGGAAAGGAGAATAGATTCAAATACTGGTTTCCCATCTCTGTGAGTAGTGTTTTTCTATGTCTATGTCTAGCATTAAAAAATATGTGACTTTTTAAAAAGAATGCTCTTAAAAGAAAAGAAAGTGCATCCTTCTCCTCCTCCACCATCTCTGTCTACCACCATCCTAAGAGGTGGGGCATTTATCCTATGGAGCTGACCAGAAACAAATTCCCAGCTGGGAAAACCCTGTTCCTCATGTTTACTAGTTAGTAAACATGCAAAGTCTCCCACTTATTCAAATGAGTGGAAATGGACAAAAGGAGGTGGAAACAGAAAGAAGAATCAATCAGTTTTATCAAACTTGAGGGGAAAGCATTTGGATTTGCTTTATTCAGAGAAATCCATTCCATTTTCATTGTCCCAAAGTGAAACGGATGCCTCTAGATAGTGAGTTTCTCCTCACTGGAGGTTATCAAGTAAAGACCAGACCTCTACTTGCCAGGGCTATCGAGCAGATTCCTATACAGGTGTTGGTTGAGCTAGATGGCCTCTGAAGTCCCTTCCAATTCTGACATTCTGTGATTCACTTAGCATATTCATTTCAGAAAAAGGTCACGAGGTGGGTACCAACCCCCAGATAAACCACATATCTATGGTTAGCCTGTAGTGCACAAAGAACCCTCCAATTCACCCAGCGCACTGAAACTGATACCATGGCACTGGAAGTTCCAAATGACTCATCTTGGCATGGCAAGGAAACCGCTGGAACGGAACAATGCTTTTAGTTTCTGTCTAATCTTTCCAGAGAAGACTGTACTTCCATTGCCATCTAGTGGTGCAGATAGCTAGCTGGCATCAAGACACAAATAAGGCAGACACAAACAGTTGAAACAACCTCCTGTACTCTGAATTTTTCTTTTGAAAAGCATATGACAGGAAAGATTTATTTGAACTGATGTGGAATGAAGTGAGCAGACTGGGAGAACAATTTATCCTAACACATCAACATTGTCAAAATGAAAAATTTTGAAAGACTTAAGAGCTCTGATCAAGAAAATGATCAATTACGATTTCAGAGAGTTGATGATAAAGAATGTTACTCACCTCCCAACAGAGAGGTGATGGACTAATGGGCAGAATGAGACACAGTTTTGGATATGGTGAATAGGGAATTCTGTCTTGCTTGATTGTGCTTATTTGTTATAAAGGCTTTGGTTTTTCTTTCTTTTTTTTTTAGTGTAGGTAGGGAAGTTGGAGGAAGAAAAGAAAATAAAATTTTAACAATTTTTAGAAATAAAATTTAATTTTAAAAAGTATGTGAGATGGATATTTGACTCTTCGTTTTGGATCTCAGCTTTTCTTATGTCTTTTTTTGCCCCACTTAGGATAGTGGCTTTTGAATCTTTTTTTGTCCTTTAAAAGTAAAAAAGTAAAAAGCCCAACATTATCTCCATCACCATTTTTCCTCCTTTCCTCTCCCACACATTCTCAATACCCCAAAACATAAAATTTCCACAAAAATCAAACAAGAACCCAAATGTATCTCCATTTGTACAGTACCTTTGATATGTAATGAAAGACCTAAAATGCAGTAGCTATTGCTATCCTTGGTGCTAGGTGGAGCAAAGGAGAGAATTCTAGACTTAAGATTCAGGATTAAACCTGAGTTCAAATTCTGCCTTTCTAGCTATGTGACCCTGGGTAAGTCACTTAACTTGTATCAGTCTCAGTTTCCTAAAGCTGTGAGCTTCCATTTTGACATAGAAATCAGGATAATCATAGTATCTGCTTCACAGAATTATGGTGAAGATCAAATGAAATATGAAAAGTACTTTTCAAACCTTAAAGCACTATAAAAATGTGAGCTATTGTTATTATTCTAAATCACTGGGTTTTAGAGCAGGAAAACCTTTTTAGAGTTGTTAAGCAAAATTCCTCACTTTACAAATAAGGAGACTTTTCAACCAAAGAGGCAAGAACACTTGTTTGTGGTCATACAACTAGTTAAGTGACCAAGTCACGATTCAACAGCAAGTATTCTGATGCCAAATTCAAGGCTCTTTCTACTATATCATGTTGTCTCCCACTACTCCATACTAAAAAATAAAAAGAAAACAAACATTTATTAAGTGCCTACTACTGTCAGGCACTTTATAAATATTTCATTTGATCCTCACAAATACTCTGTGAAAACCAGGCATATAAAGGTTAAGTGACTTGCCCAGTGTCATAGCTAGTAAGTGTCTGAGGCTAAATTTGAACTAAGGTCTTCCTGATTTTAGGCATCTGGCTGCTTCTCTTTATTCCTGTACCTAAAAGAAAAATACCTGGATTTGTTTTTTATTGTATTTTGGAGCTATTCTAGCAGATAACACCATGTTAGAAATCCAGTGCCCTCCAAGTAAATCTAAGCTAATTCTGGAAACTCAGGATCAGAAAAATGAATTTTCATTAAGTAAAAGCCCATTGAAGACATGTATATCGGCAATGGTTTAATCCTCTCTGAAAACCATGACTCCCCTTCAAACTTTAGATTACTTCCTAAGACCTTGGAAAACCCTTATTTTGCCATTAAGTATGAGTAGGGCAGCCAAATAGGATTCTTTGGAGGACCCTGAAAGGCATCCCTATCCAGATATAGTTTCCATCACAGTGTAATGGAATGAATACTAGACTTAGAATAAAAATGTTTGGTCTCTAGCTTTCAGTTCTACCACTTACTAGGTTGCATGGTCTTGGGGAAGTTACTTAAACTCCCTGAGACTCAGTCCTTTTGTCCATAAAATGGAGATAATATTGCCTGCCCTCTTTATATCACAGGATGGTTTTGAAAATCAAGTGATATAATGCACATGAAAGGGTTTTATTGTAACTGTAAACATTAGATATCTAGCTCTAACATCCTAAAATGATATTGTTATCTTTAGTAATAATAACTCATTAGGGAGAAATGTATTTTATCAGGTTAGTAGAAAGTCAAGTGGGGCTCTGGGCAAATGGAATACAGGACGATTTTGATTCAGGGGATTCAGGGGATAGTCTTGCCTCCAATAGAACTTTGGAACAAAAGGTCAAGAAAGCCAGGAGAAATATTGGATAGGCAGGAAGCTATTATGGAAAGCGCATTGGATTTATAGTTAAAGAACTTGGTTTCAAATCCCAGCTTTGCTACTTATTGTATGACCTTGGGTAAGTTTCTTTACTTCCCTGGACCTCAGTTTACTCTTCTGCAAAATGAAGGCATTGCACTACATGGTCCCAGGTCTCCTCCCTATTCTGATTTTATGATTTTCTGACACTGGATGCTTGTAGGGTGGAGGGAATTGATGACAGGAGAGGTGGGTGGTGTCTCAATGACAAGCTTTGTCTAGGGTTGGCCCCAAGCCTTTCTGAAAACAACACCTTTATTCACACCTCCTACTCATATATTTGAGCAGCATTTATGTGAAAAACAGCCTTCTTTTAGTGCCTGAATTTCATGGCAATATATTTTAAGAATAGGAGAAGATCATTGAGTTTCAGGATGTGGGATTTGAGGTCTCCAACAAATGCT
The DNA here is from genome assembly GCA_011680675.1 of Gymnobelideus leadbeateri. Classification (NCBI taxonomy): domain Eukaryota; kingdom Metazoa; phylum Chordata; class Mammalia; order Diprotodontia; family Petauridae; genus Gymnobelideus; species Gymnobelideus leadbeateri. The sequence continues at coordinate 1,106 of WOXC01009024.1, read as the reverse complement.
GGGAAAATGTTAGACATAAAGTGAATGACCTTGTCTTCTGTGGATGTTTATTTCCAGTGCCAACTTTCAAAACTCTTTGTTGGCATCCACATGATACATACAAATAGAGAATTGTATGTAAAGTCTGGAATCCCTGCTCCCATCCTAATGGGGTTTACTTAGTAGATAAGTCCTAAGGATCTGAGAATCTGAGATTTCATTAAAGAGCCTATGTAATATCACCTGGTGTGACATAGGGTTATAGACCTAGAGATGGAAGAACCTTTTCTAGTACAACACCATCATTTTACAAACAAACAAATTTTCCCACCCAAGGTCACAGAGGTAGCAAGTGGAAGAACTTGGATTTAAACTTAGGCTCAGTGACTCCAAGTTCATCATTCTTCCCACTTTCTGCCTATTTCCTCCTCATCATGGCTGCTAGGATCATGAAATGCCTTCCTAACAGGTTTCACTCAGAATACTTCAACACCACCAAGCTCATGACTCTACCTACAACTGACAAGTTTAGAGTTTCCTAAAGTTCAGCCAAGTTAGAGCCTTGTATTTTACACATAGCAGACCAGTGGCACAGTTGGAGAGATAAAATTTGAAATTAGATCTTCCTGCCTCCACAACTAGTACCCTCTCTAAGAGTGGTGTTGTCTCAAAGATTTATAACTAAGGAACTCTATTTCCTTTCTAGGGAGATAGGAACTTATATTTGTGGTTATTTGTGCTCGATATTTAGCAGTTGTGAATATACAAATTCATAGGGGAACATTTACAAACAAAAGAGCATTTTGGCAATTATAATCCTGTAGCAGTGGTTAATTGCCTTAATCAGACAACACAGAGTAGTCCTTTCTTACTCAGAAGTTGTCAGTTGTCAGTATCCTAACTTTCCACTCATTCTCTACTCACTAGCCTCCAAAGGTAGTTGGAAGCAACTATTTTAGAAGGAAGGATGAACTAACCTAATATTACCTTCCAAGAAATTTTAAAGCTGTCTGAAAGAATGCTACTTCATAGCAGTTGAAGGTAATAGAGAGAAAGGGCACTGGAAAAAAAGTAAACATAGCTCTGACCTCTAATAAGATTAACATGCTTTATATTGTTGAGTCTCT